>JAUEJL010084701.1:0-14887 GCA_032274825.1 Drosophyllum lusitanicum
TTCCATTCACTTAGCTTTGTGCTAATCCCCCACGGTTGATTGCTTTTTGCAGGTTTATGTGAGTAGCTGTTTAGCTTTGTTTGTGGAAAGGGGAATTTGACCAATACTCTGATATTGTGTTTTGAGAAGAGACGAGCCACATTTTATAATCTTTTGTAACACAAACGAATGTTGTGATTTGTAAAAGTACTTTGTACTTGTGGATGTTTATATTATTATGAAATTAGAGAATTGCTTCCGCAGCGTTTTAAAAAAAAAATGGCTTAAGTTTTACGGTGTTACAGTTCAAGTATATGTTTTTGTTTCTAAGTTCATAGATCTGCTTTCCCATCCAAGTTTACGGATCTGTTTTTTTTTTCATGGATTTGTGTCATGCCTCTTGTTCAGATTGTATTATGCTTCAAGTTCATATAATCTGTTCAGATTGTATTAGTTAATGTTTTTTTGTTTTAATTTGTGATGAGAATAAAGGTTTAATATTTTTAGTTTTATGATTATTCAATAATGATTATAGTGATAAGAAAGGTTTATGGTTTGTTTACTTTTGGTTCTTTATAGTTTTGGTTGTATATGAGTTGTTAACTAATGAATACAGATAGAGATTCTTTGTTATGGGCTGTTAACTAATGAACACAGAAATTTGGAGATAACGAACGACTGTTCGTTATAGGTTGTTAACTAATGAACATAGAAAAACGAAGATAAAGAACGATTGGTTGTTCAGTAATGAATACAGAAATAAAGGTTTTTTTAGTATACTACATTTGTTCAATAATAAACAACCGCTTATGATATTGAGAAATAATGTATTATCTATGTATTTATAATGAACACGCAGAATTAAACAAGAAGTGGTAAAAAATACAATAACAAAAAAATTGTAAATCGTACGTTGTATTCATTAATGAACACAGTATACATAACTACTGAAACTGGAAGAGAAAAACGCAGTTGAAGGAGGAGATCGAGGTGCCAAATTAAACAATGATTGAGAAAATAATTAACAAAAAAGATAAAGATAAAAAATTTAAAAAGATAAATCTGGAGAAAAAAAAGAGGAGAAAAAATAGGAATAAAATATATTTACCAAAATAAAAATAAATGTAAAAAGACATATCTAACCTTTTTAATAAAAAAATAATTATTAAAAAACTAGTGGCACAGATCGCTTCTCGCACTTTTCGCAAATAAGGAGCTTTTCGTATGAACCCTCCCCTATATATCTATATATATATATATAGATCTACATCTTGTGCTTTTGTTTCGCTATTTGTCACTTGTCATCTTTATGTTTTTAGTTTTAACAAGGTGTTGTATTGTGTGTGGGTGTAAAAACAACATTTTAGCATTAAATAAGGTTTCATTACTACATATTGTTTAACTATGTATCTAATGTTTTTAGCCTAGTGGTATTGGGGTAATTTAATTTTAGTGTTGTTTATGACTTAAGATCATGAGTTTAAGTCCTGTTATGAATAAATTTAAAGTAGATTTAAAAGCCGTTAAAAAAAATATCATGTAACTTTATTTTCGAACCTTAATAACTCAAATCTGTTGAATGGAAATGCATGTCAATGTCAGAAATATGTGCATATTATTTTATAAGGTGAAAACAAGCAAAGGATATATTCACAAGCTTTTATTAATTATTAAAAATAAAAATAAAAATAAAAAATTATGGAGGATAAAAAGGAAAAACACATAATGTCCACTAAAAGCAAAAAGGATCACATAATATATATTGAAATATACAGAAAAGGATGTTGTTATAATTTCAACCCTCTATTTGCAAAAAGCATAAATTCCTTCTCTTTTCAGTATCTAAACAGGAAAAAAGATATTGGGGCTTGGGAGGAATATTGTATGTGCATGGATCTAATTGAGGTCTAAGAATATTTTTTTTATTTTAAAAGTATATTAATAATTAAAATATTAAAGTTATTCGAAATATATCTAACCTTACACGTTTTGCTATTGTGTGTATCAAACTTTTAATTTGTCGTTATTGTGTGTATTAAACTTTCTATTTTGTGTACTGAACTTAAACTTTTTCTTCTTTTTTATGTAACCAAAATACATACAAATATCAACAAATTAAAAGTGTGATACACACAATAAAAACATTTGAAATTCGGTACACAATAGCAAAACATGTAAAACAGTTAAATATATTTTAAAGAACATTGCTCTAATAAAATGGATTTGTGTGAACTTAATTTATACAATAGCGCCTTTATAAGATGTCTGTGTTAATTAGCATTGTAGTCGATATGAGAGAGGTAAATCAGCTAACTAAGCCGCGAAAGAAAAGATGAAAATTAGGACTTGGTTTGATCAATGCAACTCCTGACTTATGTTGTATTTCAACTACAGCTGCTAAGCCAATAATATGGAGACTATGTTACTAGATATAAATTTTGTTATATTGACTATCAATTATTTGGTCGTACCGAGCACAAATCCTTTTTATACAAATGTGCACGTCGCACCTTTTAACTTGTATAAAACTGAAATTTAAACTCTATTGGTAAATCTGTAAATTCTATTACACTAAAACGACTTGATTACACCATAATCACCAACACAAAGTGACTTAAAATAAAAATAAGAGTAAGATGTCTTCTTTTAAATACATCCTAAATTGTTGGTTTAGTTAGTCATTTTGATTTTAATATTATGTTAATAGTCCTTGTGAAATTTTCACTCTTGTGGACTATTAAAACATCTCTGTTAAAGTCGTTTGATCACCTTATGTGCTTTACACATAAGAATAAACTCGTCTTTTTCACTCTTTTTTTTGTAATCCTTTCACTTTAAGAGTGACGGGTTGAAAGAAAAATAAACAATCACCTAGTGACCTAACAAGTAAAGCACACGCTCCCTATAAGATCGAGAAATCAATAGTTCTAGCCTCATGGGGGTTTTAATTAGAGATAGCTAAAGGATGTTTCAAAAACCACATGTATATTGGTGATGTCACGTATATTTGAGTGAAAGCTTGACGTTCCTGAATAAATGGATAACTTAAACAGAAAACATCTTTGTTTACCCGTTTTTTTAACGGCTAAGCACACACATATCCCTTAACCTAATCTTAAATCTACACCACTTTTTAACAACTAAACACTAGATATCGTTAGTCTATAAGTTATTTGAACTCTGTTCACCTTTTACGCTTGAAAATAAAATTGAGTAGGCTTGTGTTTGCCACCATCGACAATTGGAGCGGTTGAATTAAAAATAATATGTTTGTTTGACTTCAGAAAAGGTCCACCCTTCTCACAAAGTAAAACAATATAAAAAGTATAAAAATGAAAGTCAACTGTCATGGTGACACTAGATCAATATTGAGTACGCTAGTATCAATACTAAATGAATGCTTTTTTTAACGAAAGCCCACGTGTTAAATAAAACTAGCAAGATGCTATAAAATATAATAAAATATAGAAAATTAAACACTATTATAATATTAAATGTTACGTCAAACCTAAAATTAGTCAACACATTTAGGGCACTAGAACGACGACCTTTTGAATCACAATCTCGAACAATAACTATTCAGACCACAAACCTTTTGGCTAGACCACAATTAACCACCGAGTCACACTCACGAGCCTCATAAGAAAAACACGAACCACGCACCTCAAACAAGGCTACCGAACCACCCTCAAACCATACAAACCATGAACCACATAACCACACTCGAACCATAAACCACAACGCGTCTATTTTACTACATGCAACGAGCTAGAGACAATTATTTATTGATTCTTGATTATTTTAATTATATATTTATTTCAAATAGTTTTAGCTTCCCCTAATGTAAGGACAATATTGGGGTTTGTTCTTTTTAAACGACAGACCATTAATTCTTTCAAACCTAAAGGACTACCGAATGAGAATATATTCATACTTGATGCGGTCCTAACTTTACAAAACCAGAACCGGAAAAGAAGCACTCCCTATAGACCAACCATTTTCATTTATTCCCAATAATTATTTTAATGTAATGTAAAGATTTCACTAAACTTGATATACGAGTTGAGTGGTGTGAAGTGCACGCTCATTTAAGTTTTAGCTGTAGACCTAACCTAAAACAACAGGGGTCGAGGAATTGAGCTTCAACCGCTAGCATAGAGAATTTTAGTCAAGTTTCCGGTCGACATCAAATCAAATTCATACTATATAAGGCTAGCAAGTTTTGGATCAACACGAAACCCGATACGCAAAAAGTGACACGAACCCGAAACAGGTCAAAAGCGGGTTGACACGAAAATAAATTGGTCGGGTTAGGGTCAACCTGACAACCCGAAAACGACCCGTTTAAGGGTAAAACTTCAACATTATAAAATTTTATTTAATGTTTAAATTTTAAATTTTAAAAAGAAGATTGTGAATTTAATTAAGAGAGTGACATCTTAGGCCAATGAAATCCACCAAACAAAAGTACAAAAGAACGTTAAAAACTTAAAATAAGCAATAAAAGATTTACACTTAAGACAATAGTACATCATTTGATATTTGTTATTTTGACTATATGATTTTGGTACTATGACATTTGATTACTTGATATGTTGTACTTTAGTATTTTGAATTCGTTTTATAATTCTATTTAATAATGAATTATTCTAAATTATTCGATTGTTTAATGAAATTATTTATTGCTACTTGGTAGAATAGTAGTACATCACATTTTTTATTATATTCATTTATATAAGTTGAATAAAAAGTAAAATCAAAATTCGAATCAAACGAAACAAATACCGAATTCAAAGTTCGAATACAATCAAAACAAACATTGAATATTAAAATTAAAATATAAACAAAAATTATTTTTGAAAATATTACCAAAAGTTGAAAAACAAACATGGAATTAGAAAAATTAATAAAGAAAATCATAGTCGAAACGGAAAACCATATTTGAAACCGAAAAAAATTCTCCTCAATCACATTTAGCCTAAATCGGCCGACACGAAAAAATGACACAACTAGAACCTAACACGAAATAAATGGGTCGAAATCGGATCAACATGAAACTGATCCAAACCCGAGCGACACAAACCCAACCCGAATTAACAGCTTTAAATTACTATACGGTTCAGTTCTCTGCTCTATTATTCAGTTTTGCTTTGGCCCAGTCCAGTTTTTGACCGTTGCCCAATTAAACGAGTGGTATTATTTTTTGTTAATAAAAGGCATATCCGACTCTGATTATGGTGGCAAAATTGTAATTGCAAAACTTCTTTGCAGATCTTAAGAATGGTATAGTGGTGTAAATGACCAAAGCATAATTTTAATGCAAACATCTTCTTAAATGATATTATTCAAATAAATCAAATTATTACTCATTAAAAGATAATAATGTTGATAATCATAAGTGACACACTAATTGTTTATAAAGAATTAAGACAGTGTTTCAGATCAACCCAACTCAACAAGAACCTTTCAATCTGCAAGAGATTTAACCGGTTACTCAATCCATCAAACTGCTTATTTTGGCAAAATTTAACCTTCATCAGTTCATTGTATGTCATCTTCTCCAGTTGTATGTTTCTCCCATTCAAGAGTCAAAATTGACACAAGAGGAAGTCAGGAAATTGTCTATTTTATCTAATAACATCAAAGGAATACAATAAATAACATCAAGTAATAGCTTCATCCTGTTAGCATTATTACAAAGGCAACATAAACCTATGGGGAGTAAGAAACAAATGTTAGCCCCATAAGACATCTTATAGTAAGTAAAATAAAGCTACATAAATCCTACATGCAGGTCAAACTCAAGATTCAACTGCCGAAATCTCCCAACACCACCAAGAAAACAAAATTGTATTGGCAAGATGAATTTTTTCTACTCAGCTACTTACATACCCTTTTAAACTCTGATTTCATGTGTATGTATAGATCTATCAATCACCCGACACGTAACTCTTACCCTCATAATACCTTCTCTCGCTTTCTCCCTTCCTTTCGTTACGTTTCTGAACCCAAAAAGAGAAGGAAAAAAATATGTAGTTAGAGTAATGCCATGTAAGCTTTTACTGATTGCGTTCTAAAAAGCAATATTCAGAGGCAGATGATTGAATAAAATAGGTGTCTTGACATGCTTCTATGGTTTGATGTCGTGATGATCAGAGATAATCAATTGTTTTGAGTGTTTGACGAAGCCTAATCTAATGATAAGGTAACCAAAAGGACGTTTTCGTTATTATTAAAGTATCTAAATGTTAAATATGACAATTCATTCTTTATCAGCATTAATAATTTTTTATAAATTATTTATTAATATTAAAATTATTCTTTTTATCATATATAATTCCAACAATAACTTTGTTCACGCAATAGAATTAACAACAATCAGAAATGGAGATAAAATTTTAAAACAAGGTGAAAAGGAATGGTAAACAAGTACTTTTAGTTTTCCCTCAAGTGCGATTGTGGGTGATATGAAGCTGATTATTTCGACCATAAAAAGGTAGAATCAAAATTCAGTTTATCCAAACTCACAAAAAAAATGATTACTGTGACTTGAGGTCGCAATAATCAGATAATCAGTTTCATATCACACATCCCAAACACCCCAAAAGAAAACCTGTAATTGACTAAATTCCCAGACTCATCAATACTGCAAGAAATTTGGTAACAGACACCCAATGATGTTTTAAATCATGGTTTCTGTGATTAAAGAGTTAAAGCCATGCCCTTTGGGAGTTAGCTGGACGAATTTTGTGCAAGTGACTGCTTATAAATTGATATATCACAAGGGAAGTAATGGAACCTGATAAGCCTCTTGATTTGATACAATCCTCTTTATAATTGTGCTTGTAGTGATATCAAGAGGGCTTTCTAACATTTTAAATATGCCCATGCTTTTTGGAACATCGTATGGATCGATATTATCCTGTGAGGTCAATGACAGAATATTTTTAACGTCAGAGCAACAGAAGCAAATATTCTTAAAAAAACAATAGTATGAGCAGTGAAATGTAGCATACCTTTTCAAAATCATCTTCTGCAACTGTGCCTTGGACAACCAAAGATATATTAAAGGTTGTGATCTGCATTATATGATTCAAAAGAAGAGTTGTTAAAGAAATTTTTTCTTGGGTGCAAATCCATGAAGTTTGGAGCAACATTTTATTATAAAACTGATAAAAAATGTAGGCTCTACCAGAAAAAATGGCCAACATATGATTTAGCACTTTAAAAAAAGGGTGACCACCCTTTGGGAGCCTCCCCCAGCTGGTCATGATTAGCACTTTATTTGTCACCTAATAAATACCATGTCGTTCTCCATAAAGCCACTAAAACTTATTTTCAACAGTAAAAACCACTCACATGAATATTGTTCATTGAGAAATTTTTCGTAATTAATGAAAACTAAAAGACCTAAATGAAACAGTTATAAAACTCTATTTAGTGACTTCATTTTCCAAGTTAGCCTGATGTCGTTAGCGTTAAGTAAAAATATTCACAACAATGTTGACAAAAAGTTTTGAGTGACTTTAATATTAAAACTTGGTTACTCTTTAATGATTTTCTCCCCGTGTTTTTTGACTACTAATCCTAATGGACAATCTGAGGGAAATGCAAATTGAAATGTTAGAAGGCACAAATTAGTTTTTCAATTATAATATAAATTAGAAAAAGAGCACAAGTTGGGAAATATAAAAATTAAAAAAGGATGATGAATTATGAAGCAACTCTTGACTCACCATGTCCTTTGACACCTCCCATGGAGCACCAATAATAACCTCATCCACATACCGACAAGCCAAAACACTTAGGCTTCTTTCATGTAGATTCATGATTGGACGGTGTACTCCTCTATTCGTACTGAATCACACCAACCAACCAATTAAGCAAACAACTAACAATAATATGAAGAAAAAAAAAGCATCAATTGATTATCAAAAAAACAATCCATGTAAGTAAGCTTTGTAGTCAACAAACCATACAAGAAGAATACTTAAAGGTGGCACACTAAATACTATTTGGTCTCTTTTTATACAAACACGAATATTTAATATGATGATTATGATTACAAGAACAATATTACACTATTTAACCCATTTCACCTGTTCCCCTTTTAGATAATTTTCGACTTTTTTCTTTCACCACATTTAACATGTTTTTGATAAAAACACAACATTAACCGACCCATTCATAAGTAAATGGGTCGAAATTTCAACCCCTACAAGATAGCAAACATTGTAGTCTTCCATCTACTAGCAAGAACATGGAAAAACCAGGAATGCAACCAGGGTGGGGAACAAGGTCTGCCATGTTCAAAGCGTTGAAACCTGTATAAACTGTAATAATACTTCATGTTGAAAAACTTTATAAAAAGATGTAGGGTTAGATTGTGTGGCGTTAACTTTATTTCCTAGTCTTCAGGTTTAGTTTATCGTATCATTCATTTTGTTTCCTATATTAAAGGGACTAAATTGTTATACCGTAGTCTTCCATAGACCATAAAAGTAATGATGTGTCATACATTAACCTACAAACTACAAAGGAATCCAATGCTACATGGCATGAATCCATGAGTTCTAGAAAGAAGGCCCACTTCATCACACTCTGATGGCTGCATGTAAAATCTGATACCATAACAATTGATTAAAATCTTGAGAAACCTAAGCAAAAGATAACTAATTCCTACTCTCAAATCTGATTCAATAATAATTTATTGAAATCCTGATGGCAGCATAGTCTTAACTCTCAATCCCATAGGACATAGAAGATTAATATTATCCAAAAGTGTTCAGAACAGAAAAGTTACATCCAATATTGTCTTAACAAAATATTTCTTAATATTAGGGGAGTATTTGAAAGAAAGAATTTGTGGATATTGTATCCGTATAGCTCAGTAACCTATAGAAACTTATTCAAATTATTAAATTCTTGTTGGAAGCATATTGGTCCCTTCTTGATAGAATTATAAAAGAAAACTAATTTCATTGTGAGCTGGTAAGCACTATGTCCTCACATTCTACTATCTCGTAATATCCAACAATAATAACCTAGTTTCATTTAATTTCCAAGCCAATCCCCCCCTCCCCCCACAAACCAAAGAGAAAAGAGAAAAAGGAAGGAAAACTTCCTGGAAAGAAAGATCCAATTTAGGAATTAGATACTTTGTAATTTCTGTATACCTTTCTGCAACTTCACAAAGCATATTGTTTCCTATCTTATGAGTTTCTCATTTATCAGGAAGCACGCTAATGTGGCAAGTGCATTTATATATTACAATTTACAACTTTGTAAGACAGAAAAACAAAATATTACACACGTGCGAGTGTGTAGAGAGAGAGAGAAAGAGAAGGAGCCATACCTCACAGTTTGATCTGTGTGAATCCCAACAAGCAGAAAATCTCCAAGTTCACGAGCGAGTCTTAGAATCTGTGAAAACACAGTTATCTTTGGTATCAAGACTTGAAATATAAGAGATGCATAAACCATCTCAAACATGACGTTGAACAATAATCTTTGTCAAAACATTAAATAATGGCCATCCTTATTATGCAAGTTTGAAAATATCAGTTTGCTATGTAAGGCCTGATGTAAAACAACAGGGCATGAGAAACGTAAAATAGTAAGTAAGAAGTTACGTAATATCAAAATTAGTGTACCTCCACATGTCCAGCATGGAACAGATCAAATGCACCGTCTATATAAACTATGCGAGCATTAGGTCCAGCTGCCTGCAAAAAGAGCAATATAAGTTAGAATCCCATGTTAATCTAGGTGTATATCTATCAAAGAGCTTCTATGAAACAAATGATAACAAAGGCCAAGTTTGTACAATCTTCGCCACAGTATCAAGAATTCAAGATGATACATCCACCTCCAACCCAGTTAAATGTTCCCATATTTATCGCATAAATGAGAAGCGCTTTTCGTAAAAATATATATCTCAATTAAAGTTTCTTAATTAGTTAATGGAACTACTCCTATTCTATTGTCTTCAGTTTGATTAGATACTTGGTATAGGGCCATCACAATGAAAGTTGAAAGGAATTAAATTTATTTAGACCCTGCACTTGTCGCCCCGCAGAGTGGGGGGTACCCTAAAATGTAAACTTGTATAAAGTATCAAAAAAAGCTAAATAAAGACAGGACGCCAATGTATGCACGCAGATAACAAGAAACATATAGATCGCCACATAATCTTGTACATATCTCAGAAATTCGAAAGTGTTAAGTTGAGTTACGTTTTTTTGACACAGATCTGATATTTCCTTTTTAATTTCTGTAGTTTAATATCCTTTTTCTTTTAGACATAAATATGATATTACCTGATAATATTATTAATCCCTATAGCTTTAGAATCACTACTGGCCTGAAATGTAACTTATGTAAGATATTTAAGTCGAGTTTATAATCATATCATCACTAGTGTATGAGAGAATCTTCTTCTCTCCACTTACAAGAGATTAGAACAGCATAAGGAAATCAAGAGTGCAAATACTAAGATTATCAGCATCTAGTTGACAATTTCTAACTGAAAAAGAAAAGAGATGCGCATTAACACCTTCTCATTAGAAAACTGAACAATCCTGCGAGACGTAGGAAGAAAATGTGAAACACGAGTGCTGCTACCAGATCCACCATCATCATATTTCTGGCTATGGCCATGACTAAATTGTCTTTGCAAGGAAGCATGACTAGGGCTCTCACTACTCGTTCTCTCCCTTACACAAAGAAGCATTCGCCCTGTATTTTTTTGTTACATTCCCAGAGTAACCGATTCAAATTTACATTCATTAAGTGGGATTCATTTCCATAATGTGATGAAATTGTAAAAAATTTAAAATGGAAGAAAATAAAATACTATAATGCATACCAACAATATCTGTGCTCGATACACCTTCAGTTCGCTTTATCTGCTTATAGCGACCAGCTTTCTTTGCAAGGGCATATGCATCGGTTCCATCAGGGAGAATACATGGATCATCTCCATGAATAATATAATCAATATTGTACTCATCAAACAGCTTCCTCATAAATTCTTCAGTTATGGCATAAGGTGCATCAGGAATGACTTCATCAACCCACTTCACAGCACTGACCATAAGCATCCTAACATAACAAAACAAAGGTGAAAATTTTATGTAGATAAATGCCATTTCACCTAATGTGGATAAATGCCAAGCATAATTTAGACCTATGAAACCCCTGCTACCATTCTCAAGCATGGTAACTACTCATTAATCGATTCCAAGTTTGATATAGTCTTTTCCACTCTATTAGTGGTGTTTAATCTTAACCTCCATTAAAATACATTTTCCAGGAAGAACAATAGTAAACCTAACAAGTTTACGAAACAATCAAACGAAATG
Organism: Drosophyllum lusitanicum; assembly: GCA_032274825.1. Lineage (NCBI taxonomy): Eukaryota > Viridiplantae > Streptophyta > Magnoliopsida > Caryophyllales > Drosophyllaceae > Drosophyllum > Drosophyllum lusitanicum. The sequence goes on from JAUEJL010084701.1 coordinate 11,343, forward strand.
CATCAACTACATCTGGTTTATAACAAAATCTCACCTGATCTAGAAAGAAACAACGTTCGCATAATTTCATCAATCTCGAAATAGAACAAAAACACAACATTGCGCTCAATCAATGTGTCCACTGCCAGCCCCGATCTCAATTCGATATACAGAAAAAGAATAAATAGAAATTAAAATTAAACCTTTCATGAAGAGGGGTAACCGGCGGGCCTTTATTAGCAGTGATTTCAGCATCGCTAACAACGCCAACAATCAATTGATCTCCGAGAGCACGTGCTTGCCGGAGAGCGTTACAGTGGCCGTAATGCATCATGTCAAAGCAGCCGTCCATGTATACGCGTACGGGCCGCTTTTTCTTCTTGACAACAATATTCAGAGGTGAAAGCTCTGGCCAAGCAGCGTGTACCGCCACCACCGATAGGCCTGCAACCATAGCTCCGATCAACCATGTGGCTAGAAACCGCTTGGAGCTCTCTAGGCCTCCATCTGAACCCATTTTCTGGTATAAAAGATTATGACTCAAGAAGTTGTGTGTTGGTTTCTAGCCCCTTTAAATTGCTTTCTCCCTGTTTGTGGTTTGGCTTTTCTTTTTATTCTTTTGCTTTTATATATTCTCACCCCTTTTGGATATGCCAAAAATGTTTTTTGTTTCCAAAAATTGTTTCCCTTTAATCCTATATTCTTATTTTATCCCACATAACAATTTTTTTAAGAAAATAAATACAATAAGTAAAAAAGAAAGAAGAGAAAGAAAGAAGAATCAAGGGGGACTAGTAAGAGTGCAAGACCGACCACATCGGCCAAGAAACCCGAGCAGGGTTGGGGTGAACCCGGTGGGAACACCATCGCCGCCCCTTGGGTCGGGGCTGGCTCGCGCACCCGTCTAGCTCTCGAACCCGTTGCGGGTACCTTTTTTTTCTTCTTCTTCTCTCTTTCTCTCTCTTATCTTTTATTTAATATATATTTTTTATTAATATTTGATGTAGGGTTGAATAGGGTTAGATGTGGAGGTTTGTGGGTTAGAGGGGGTTGAAGGTGGAAGTCTGGAAGATAATGTGGATGCTGATGTGGCAGTGAATTTGATAGGATAATATGGGTTGGATGTTGATGGTCTAACACAATAGATTAGAGAGAGAAGGCTGGACCAACAAGTAAGGAGGAAGTAACGATAGTGTTCCAACTAGCCACATCTTATCTAGCACTCACCTATTAGATAGATGCGGGTCGTCTAAAAATAAGCTTTCATATCGGTTATTAAAGATAATTGTATTTTGGGTTTATTTTCTCGCTTACAAGGTAAAACAAGCCCCTTATAAGTAGTTTGTTTTTATAGATTTATATAAGGGTATTTTTATTTCCTAAAATCTTTGTTGTTATGTGTTTTTCTTTTTTAAATTTGGTATAATATAAGTAACTAGATATTTAGGTAACCTTGATGAAAAAACTTAGATAGAAGGACTTCATTTTTTATTTTCTTTTTTTCCTATTATCATGTCATCGAATTGTTATAACTAATAAGAGACACAAGCAGCATAGGAAGTCTTTATTTATACACTTATACATACTAACATTTAGCAAATACATGTTAGGATATGACTTGAAATGACTTAGAAAAATTTTCGAAACTGAAAAAATAAGGTGTTCGACGTGCAACAGGTGTGCTCGGCGTGGGGACATCGAAAACCAAAAGTTGAGTTTTTTTTCTCGGAGACCCTTGCTCCATGACGTGGAGCAAGCAGACTTGTGCCCAAAGTTATTTTGGTTTTGTGTGTGGCGACAGTTGTTACTAATTTTGGATGAAGAAATTTAATTCAAAAAAATTAAATTCAATTGTAGAATTAAAAAAAGGTTTGAGAATGCTTAGTAGAATACTAGAATTTAATTCACTCGTATGAAGAAAAATAACTTTACATTTCCACTAAAGTCAAATTTCTTTATTTTATTTTGTTCCTTATCAAACGGAATTCCATATTCAACATGTAATTGACCTAAAGTTGAGCCAAACCGGTCATTTGAATTGAGTCCGGTTAGATTATCCAGGTTCGAGTTTTTTTTTGTCACCCTATTAGTTTAAATTAAACCACATTTCATTTTCTTTATAAAGTAATGGTTATAAGCATAAAAGTAGCATATCGAACACTGAATAATATAGGTTAAAGGCAGGGTATGTATGTGCATACAAGTGAATCCTCCAAGTAATGTAAAAAGGTTGAATGTTATTGTTTCTCTTGATATTCTTATGGAAAAGGATGCACATCCAAGCTTGATCGTTTGTAGTCTAGCCACTTGTATCAAGCGTCTTAACGGTGGTTAATCAAGTTAAAGCAGCTCGAGAGTTATTTAAATCGAGTCTGAAAATATTGGAAATCGGCCTGATTAGAGTTTTGAGCCAAGCATGTGTTATTCGGGTCGGGTCAATTTCGTGTTAAACCAATTTCAACCGAGTTATTTTCGTGTCAGGTTCGGGTCGTGTCATTATTTCGTGTTAGCCCGTTTAGGCCGAATGTGATCGACAAGTATTTTTTCGGTTTTCGAATACAGTTTTCCGTTTCAACTACGATTTTCTTTATCAATCTTTCAAATTCCATGTTTGTTTTTCAACTTTTGGTAAGAATTTCGAAAATGATTTTTGTTGATATTTTTACTTCAATATTCAATGTTCGTTTCGATTGTATTTGAACTTTAAAAACTATAATGTACTACTGTTTTATCAAGTACTAATAAATATTGTCATTGAATAACCGAATAATTTAAAATTATTCATCATTAAATAAAATTATGAATTAAATTCAAAATACTAAAGTAACACCTATTAAGTAATCAAATGTAAAAGTACCAAAATCATATAGTCAAAATAACAAATACGAAAATGACGTATTGTTGTTTTAAATGTAAATATTTTATTGTTTATTTTAAGTTTTTAACATTTAAGTGTTTCTTTAAATTTGTTTGGCGGGTTTTATTGACCTAATATGTCACTCTCTTGTATGAATTCACAATCTTATTTTCAAATTTTAAATTTTAAGTATTAAAGAAAATTTTATAATGTTATAGTTTTACCCTTAAACGGGTCATACGAGTCGCTTTCGGGTTGTTGGGTTGGACCATAACCTGACCCATTTATTTTTGTGTCAACCCGTATTTGGCCTATTTCGGGTTTGTGTCTGTTCGTGTCACTTTTTTCATGTCGGGTTTCACGTCACTCTTTCGTGTCGACCCAATAATTGTCGGCCTTAGCTTTATGCTTACTGTTGTTGTTTTCTCCTTTAAAAAACAGGACCGCAGAAAAGGCTCCAATACTATGTATGTGGCTTATCCTTTTTCAAACGTTTTCCGCTGTTTCTTTTCTGGACAGGACCTCGTCATGTTTTGTTGAAAATGATACAGTTGTTTAACTTACTCTGATATAAAAAAATCTGGGGTGTTACACACCCCTTTATGCTTCTGTGGATGATATTGATATCGCCGAATTTAGATATATATTTTAAGCGATATCTGTTTTATTTTAGCCTGTTATTGTTCGTAAATAAGTAAAAGATACTTAA
>JAUEJL010084712.1:0-14885 GCA_032274825.1 Drosophyllum lusitanicum
ATTCATTGCTGTAATCCTTTCCTCAAATATTGGAAAGGCAGTTGTATCCTTGTATATATATATTCGTATATGCTATACATAAAGTAAGGGAATTTCACCAAACTTCATGGTATCAGAGCCATATTAGGCTCTCACCTTCCGATTTCTCCACCTAAATTCCGGCAGCCTCCTTCCGTTCTTCTTCTTCTTCTTCAGATTCCGGCGAAGTTTTCTTTCTCTCTTTGCTGATCATGACTGGGTCCGGCGACTCCTCTGTCAAAACCGCCTTCCATCCCGCCTTTGCTGTTAACAACGTAAAGAATTCTATTCCTATTATTCTGAATCAAACAGACGGGCACTATGCCTCCTGGGTAGAGTTGTTCCAGATTCACACTTGTGCATACGATGTGCTCGATCACATCGACTCTACCATTCCTAGACCTGCCGGCGTGGATAACCCCACATGGAACCGATTGGATGCCATCGTGAAGCAGTGGATCCTTGCTACCATCTCAACTGAACTTCTTCAATCTATTATGAAACCGGGCGCTACCGCTCAAGAACTATGGAACCAACTCGCAGAAATATTTCAAGATAACAAGGCCACTCGTGCCGTGTACCTGGAAGAACAGTTCAACACGACCAGACTTGAAGCTTTTTCCAGCGTTACTGAATATTGTGCTCGCCTCAAGAATCTCTCCGATCAGCTTGCTAATGTCGGGCATCCAATCTCAGAAAGTAAGATGGTTCTCCAACTCGTTGCTGGGCTTCCTAAAGGCGATTATGACACAATCGCTACCTTCATCCAACAATCGGACCCGTTACCAACCTTCAACAAGGCTCGTTCTCAACTTGTTCTTGAAGAAACCCGTCGTTTAAAGCAAGAGTCTCACGCTCCTCAAGTATTGGTCACGCAAAAATCTGAATCGCAAAAGTCTGAATCTCCTGCTGCCAATAATGAAAATCATCCAGTTCGAGACCAAAACTTTTCCGGCGATAGCTATCGAGGTGGAGGTCGTGGTGGCTACCGTGGTCGCGGTCGTGGAAGGGGCCGCGGCCGTGGTCGTGGGGGGCGACAGCAATACTCGTGGCCGACTCAACCGTGGTACCCCGGTGCTCAATGGACTTCACCTCCCTGCCCTTACCCAACAGTGCCAAATCATCAATTGGGCCTTCTCGGCCCAGGTCCACGTGCACCTACACCGCAACAGGCTCTTTACTCGGCTGCTTCTTACCCTATGCATGGTACTCCCATGACCCCTACCGAGTTGGAAAGTGCGTTTAATACTATGCATCTTCAACAGCCGGACAACACGTGGTACATGGATACGGGATCAACCGCACATGTGTCAAGCAACGCAGGTAATTTTTCTCAACGATTTTCTTTAAGCATCCCGCATTCAATTCTTGTTGGAAATGGCATGAGTCTTCCTGTTCGTGGTCTAGGTTCCACCACTATACCCTTTCCAAATCGCTCTTATTCTTTGAATCACATTTATCACGTTCCGAAGTTAATTAAAAATCTTATTTCCGTTCGTAAATTTACTCGTGATAATAATGTCTCTATTGAATTTGATCCTTTCGGTTTTTCTGTGAAGGATCTTACCACGGCGAAACTAATCACGAGATGCAACAGTTCCGGTGAACTCTATCCCTTTACCAAAGAATCCAGTGCTCATCTCTCCTCGTTTGCTCTCCACACCGTTTCTCCCTCAACATGGCATAATCGTCTCGGCCATCCGGGCTCTTCAGTTTTTAATTTTCTTAGAAATAATAATTGTCTTTCTGTTAAAAACATTAATGATGTTGGTTCTTGTAACGCCTGCTCCTTGGGCAAACATTGTCGTTTAAGTTTTGCATCTTCTCACACTATCACATTTTCTCCGTTTGATCTTATTCATGCTGATTTATGGACATCCCCCGTTGTTTCGACTTCAGGACACCGTTATTATCTTGTGCTATTAGATGATTACTCTCATTATGTTTGGACTTTTCCTTTAAAATCTAAAGCACAAGTCTACTCTATTTTTCTACATTTTTACAAATTCATTCACACGCAATTTGAAAAGAAAATTAAACAATTTCAGTGTGATAATGGCCGTGAGTTTAACAACTCACAATTTCATCAATTCTGTGACCAAAATGGAATGTGCATCCGTTTCTCTTGTCCTTACACTTCCCCCCAAAATGGCAAAGCCGAACGTCTTATTCGCACTTTAAATAATATCATACGCACAAATCTCATTCATGCTTCCATTCCTCCACCTTATTGGCATTACGCACTTCATTTTGCCACTTATATTCTAAATATTCTTCCTTCTACCACCATTAAAAACCACACCCCTACTACCGTCCTATTTCGTCGTGTTCCATCTTACTCTCACCTCCGTACTTTTGGGTGTTTATGCTATCCTAATACCTCTTCCACTACACTTAACAAACTAACACCTCGATCAACTCCTTGTGTCTTTCTCGGTTACCCTACTAATCATCGAGGTTACTTATGTCTTGACATCGCTTCAAAACAATTCTTCATTTCTCGTCACGTTACCTTCGATGAAAGTACCTTCCCTTTCACCACTCTCTCCTCTCACCAACCCACATCTTACGATTTTCTTCAAGACATTCCCTTATCTCCACACATCATTCATCATTACAACTCACATCCTTCCTCATCGCCACCTAACCCTGTCGAAGCTACCACCCAAACCTCGTCCATTCCTGAAACCCATTCTCGGCCTATTTCTCCAAACAGGCCTACTTCTCACGTCCAGCCCACTTCTCGAACTGGGCCTACATCACCCTCTGAGCCCACCTCTTCTCAACACCCCATGCAAACCCGATCTAAAAGTGGTATTGTTAAACCGAACCGCAATTTTTCTCTTCACACACAACCTGTATCCCCCATTCCTTCTAATCCTAAACTTGCTCTTCAAGATCCTAACTGGAACTCTGCCATGACTACAGAATTTAATGCTTTGCTTAAACAAAATACTTGGGAATTAGTTCCTCGTCCACTTGATGCTAATATTATCAGATGCCATTGGATTTTTCGTCATAAATTTCATGCAGATGGTTCACTTGAAAGATACAAAGCAAGGCTGGTCGTTAATGGGAACTCTCAACAGGTTGGAATAGACTGTGATGAAACTTTTAGCCCGGTCGTTAAACCAGCCACTATACGCACAGTTCTCTCTCTTGCTTTGGGAAGGCATTGGCCTATTCATCAATTGGATGTTAAAAACGCCTTTCTACACGGTGATCTTCATGAGACAGTATACATGCATCAGCCACCAGGTTTTTCTCACCCCTCCTTTCCGGGTTACGTTTGCCGTCTTCGAAAGTCCTTATACGGTTTAAAACAGGCCCCGAGGGCGTGGTACCAAAGATTCGCTCAACACCTTCTCAAACTCGGCTTTGTGTGTAGTAAGAGTGATAATTCATTATTCATCTTACATCGTGGCAACGACATGGCCTATCTGCTCCTTTATGTGGATGACATAGTCCTAACGGCATCTTCGCCTCAGCTGCAACAATCTCTTATTCATGCTCTCAAACTGGAATTTGATATGACTGATCTTGGTGCACTTTCATATTTCTTGGGTATCTCAGTAACCCGATCCTCTACTGGAATGTTTTTGTCACAACAAAAATACACAGAAACTATTCTTAAACGGGCAAATATGGAGAACTGTAAACCTGTGGCTACTCCGGTTGATACTAGCTCTAAACTTAGTGCGACTGATGGTTCCTTATTAACAGATTCCACCACATATCGCAGCATTGCAGGGGCTCTACAGTACCTCACCTTTACTCGTCCAGACATTGCATATGCGGTTCAACAAATCTGTTTGTTCATGCACGCCCCTCGGGAACCACACCTCAATGCCTTGAAACGGATTCTTCGCTACCTCAAGGGTACTACTCAGTTAGGATTGCACTTATATCCTTCACCCTTTACTCAGCTTCTTGCATATACCGATGCCGATTGGGGTGGTTGTCCAGATACTCGACGTTCCACATCAGGATATTGTGTTTTTTTGGGTGACAACCTCATTTCCTGGTCTGCTAAACGTCAACCCACTTTGTCACGATCCAGTGCTGAAGCAGAATATAGAGGGGTAGCGAATGTGGTGGCAGAGACATGCTGGCTTCGCAATCTACTACTTGAGCTTCATACGCCTCTTCGGAAATCAACGCTTGTCTATTGTGACAATGTGTCTGCCGTCTACCTTTCTGGTAACCCTGTTCAGCATCAACGGACTAAACACATTGAGATGGATATTCACTTTGTCCGCGAAAAGGTGGCTCTTGGACATGTACGTGTTCTTCATATTCCGTCCACTTTTCAGTATGCGGATATCTTCACGAAAGGTCTCCCTCGGCAGCTATTCCTTGACTTCAGAGACAGTTTGAGCATCCGTCCTCCTCCTGCTCCAACTGAGGGGGGCTGTTAGCTGAATATATGATATATATTTCCACACGTTTTCTCATTATGGCATATATTATTTGTATTCATTGCTGTAATCCTTTCCTCAAATATTGGAAAGGCATTTGTATCCTTGTATATATATATTCGTATATGCTATAGATAAAGAAGGGGAATTTCACCAAACTTCACTTAGGGATGTTTGAATTTGCTTTTGGATTTGATTTTCTAATTGAGTTTTTAATGTTTGGTTAAATAAATACTTCTGATTGATAATGACTCAAATATTCAGTTCTATATCCCTGTAATAGAACTGATTATCTAATTCTAGAATAACATTACTTATTTACCCCTTCTCTTAACCTAATTTGAGGGGGTTATATTTCAAATTCACAAACCGTCTCTATTTTTTCATGGAAAATGTCACTTCTGCTCATTTTATGTATTATTTTTTGATTAAGCAAAAGGGATGATCTATAAGGAGGCCCCTCAAGTTTTCAACACTTATCCTTCGAGAGGTTTTATATCACTTATCCTCCTACTCACTTGATCAAGACAAGTGTCAAAATCAAGGGATGATATGATGAAAGAGAATTAGAGCATTACACATGTTAATCATTGAAGAGTTAGGAGGATAAAGTAGGAGGAAATAGAAAATTTCTTTTCCTTAAGGCCACCCATATATTGAAAGTACTTTATAGGCCACTTAAGTATGTTTCTATTATTGTTTATACCAAATTTGACAAAAATATTCATCTCGAGTAAAGAAAAATTTCTTCACTTTTTCTACTGTTTGATAGTTTTTTACTTGACCGAATAGGAAAAGTAAGTAAGGGTTTTGAATTTTCAAAAATTTTAAGGTTATGCTCGTCATGCAACCACACCCTTGATGCCCTACAGGTTAGTATTCTTGCCCTCCATAGGGGAGGTCAAGGGTTTGAATCCGTGGGTTTCTTGGAAAGAACGTTGATTTAATTTTGATGTCAAATGAGTTGATTCTAAAAGTGGAGTTCCTAAAAGCTTCTAGTATTTGTTAACCTCATTGAGCCTCAGTACAGCATACATTTTTGCACAACAAGATAAAATTTTCATTTGAGTTAAATTTGATCTCTTAAATTTGATTTGTCGCGAAAAGTTTATGGATATACCTTTTGGTCTATCCAAAAACCTCACTGCTCAATGAAGAATATTGTTTGTGTTGATTATAAAATTCATCAAGAAATCCATGTGAATTCGAGAAGTCATAGAGTTGACCTTAGAGTCAATCATATCTTTTTTCTTGGAACAATAATGATTTCTTAGAGAGTTAGAGCCTTTATTTTAACTTTTGCAGTTTTTTCATGCCTTACCTTACATCTTAAAATGCAAAACTTTGATTATTTGCCTATTTCTTGCTAATATATGCAGTGTTGTGCAATTGCTATTGATGTCCTTTTGAAGATTTCATCTAATTTTGTGCGCTCGAGCTCATGGTATGCGTAAGATAATTGAAATTCTTGTCTTGAAGGAGGTTGTATTCCGTTCGCAAAAAGGGAGGCTTTACAGGTTGACTTTTGAGGTCAAATGGATCCACTTTTCCACTTGAATTGCAAGCTCTCAACGAGGTTTTTGATCATGTTAGAGTGGTTAATCATTTTTCTTTCATATAAGTTTATTCTTTTATTCTTTAAAGACCTAGCAGACCATATTGAATGGTGTTGCTGATCATTTTTATATCTTTGTATACATACCAATATTGACAACATTACAGTTCATTATTCATTTATAACAAAAACTATGCCAGACACACGTGCGTAACAATAAATTGCTGCACGTGATTTGACATGGTTTTCCACGGTAATGCCTCATCACCCGAGGACGTTCTGAAGCGATGACAAGTATTTATTGAAATGCCTGGCTAATTGTTATGTTTGATTCACCATGTTATGTATGTGATGATTTATGTATGGGATCAAATATAACCATAATTATTACATAGATGATAGAACCTAAGAAATCTATATGGGCCTTTACATTAGATCAATCAATGGTTGCAAAGTAATTCTTTTTTTTTTTATTTTGTTTTTTGATAAATACATACGAGTTAAAAACAAGTAAATAGGGTAAAATTGTAATCATACGCAACACCTATTCTTGTCACCCTCTCATCAGAATTGAAAAGAAAACTCTATACTGATCGAGATCTGGTTAGCTCGTGAGTGCTAGCTAACATCCCTTCCATACCATCCATATCTTTGGCGTTCGTTCCCCGCCACCTCTCTTCAACATCAAGCATTTTGGTCGGGTAAATTCGGTGCTTTTGTTCACTATTAATGTTTAGAGTGATATGTGTTTTGGAAAATATGTGTGTATATATGTTTGATTCATAGTTTAAATTATAGTTCACCCTGTTTGGGTATTCAATTTATGAACATTAAACTCTCTGTGGTTTACTTTATAATGAATTTTAAAATTTTAGAATGCATTGTTATTGAAAAATGACCGATAGATATATGAAATGCATTTTGGTATGATTTATAATTATCGGGTTGAAAATGCATTTTAGACGGTGTCTTACAATTTTCTTATATTTCTTCTTTTTCTATTTTTTTATTTGTTAAATACACCTACGTCTTTAGAAATAACTAAACTGAATCTAGTGTTGTATTTTTATTTTTGTTGAAAATCTTAAACATGATAAAAATAAAATTAATTGTAGTTGTGATTTTTTTAAGTGGTTGAAACCGAGAGAAACAAGATGGTAGCACATGGTTTTGTTTTCAAGTCTATAAGTTCTATTTTTTTTTACCTTTTTTTAAAGTGACACATGTCATCTCCAGAATTCTTCCTTGTAAAACTCTAGTCACGATGAATAACTTGATAGATGAATACAAGAATTAGGCCTAGACAATTTGGGGTATTAGGGTTAGAGGAGAGATAGGAAAAGAGAAGGAGACATGAAAACAAGAATTATATTTTTTAAAACCTAATCAAAGCCAACAATACACATGGAAGCATGCAAAGTACCCTAATGGGCCACGAGATTAGAGTGCATGGGCTTTGACGATAAACTAACATGCAGGCTAGTAATACACCGACAAATAAATCTATCAAGGAAAAGAGATAAAAGTTGCACACGTTAAGGGTTCGCGTCAAAGGTACCAAGAGTATAGTGTAAGAAAAATCGAGACAAGTTATTTATAAAAGAAACCTGAGTAAACAATTGGTCGAAACTCGTTAGCAAGTGAAGAATCAAACCTAATAAAAGTAATGAAAGAAAACTCTAGTAAATTGGGGAAAACGTAAAAAAAATTGAGAAAACCAACACGGTAGAAAATAAAAGTAGTAAGTGGCTTTGACTTTATTTAAATAATAAAACTGAAGAACGCATATTCTAAGTAAATTCAAAGAAAAGTGTAGAAAAAACAAAGATTGTAACGGATTAAACTTAAGCCTTATAAAAGGGTTTACTAATTAATATACCTTTCCACTAAGGTGTACCCAATCATAGTGGTTCTTGATAATACATAATGGTAACGTCATTGTATTTCGTATAAAATAATAAGAGAAATCTTTATAGAATAATAACCAAGTTTGAAAATTATTCTATCAAGATCACTCTTCAATTTATTTTACATTAATACATTATAAAATAATCCATGAGTGGTTACTGTTTTGTGAAATAAACCCAAATAATAATACAAGTATAGATCTAACCAGAGTAGTATTAATTTGCCGGTTATAAAGTAAAGGGGCAAACTGAATAAAACCAAAATTTATGGGGTCCTCATAGCAATTATCGAAAGATGATACCTCTTTTTATTACCATCCCGTAGAAGCACGAGCACCTCGATCTTTTCTATTACACAGCCAGCCCTCTCTTTTTCGCTATAAACCCTAGTAAGTTCACTGCAATTTCTCGCTCATAATTTATTACTGAACTATTAATTTAGATCAATTTCTGTTTTTATAAGAAGGTTTTATGTGTTTTTAATGATCTGTTTGTATTTCGTGCTCTATTTTGATGTTGTTAACCATCTTCTTCGGAAGTCCCTTCTGTGCGAATTATTTCGCTCCATAGGCATAAGTTTGTTAGATTCAAGCTTTGAATCCATGAGTTTGTGTTAAGTTGACATTTGTGGTATATTCTATCTAGGGTTTTGTGGCGGTACGTGCACTTATAGATACTGTTTAGTCATTTCCCTTTATGTACATGAGCTTTCGCATTTGGTGGTTTGTTGTTGAGTTTGCCCTAGAACATAGGGGTTTGCTGTTCTCTTGTTAATGAAGTATTCATATTGCTTCACACGTTTTGTAGAAAGAGAGTTAGACTTGATTTTGTTGATGCTAATGAAAACCATTTGAATTCTGTTACTATTTTGCATGTTTAGTGTGCCAATTCTATTACACATGTAGCTCATATAAAACATTGCCAAAAAGTGGAATATGCAGACTGCAGTAAGCTTGCACTTGAAAACTAGTTGCTATTGTTTCTATTTGGATATCTGTAATCTGGATGTTATGTTTTCTACTTTCTGAATTCACTTCTCTTAGCATTGGTTGCTGGTCTCTTTTCCTTTTTCTATTCCATTGACAGTTCTATTGAGTACTCTAAGTTTGTTATGAACATATGGGTTAATTTGGTTTGCTTGTTATAATTCCTAGAAAATGGCAGAGGAAAATTTTAATGAACAAGAAACCGAAGTGATGCCTGAGAACTCTGTTCCTGTAGAAGTTCAAGTGTCTGAGAACGAACAAGGTGATGGGGTGGAAACTCAAATTACCGAGAAGGAACAAGGAAATACATCCCTCGTGGACGTCCCTTTAGAGAAGAGATGGCCTGGATGGCCAGGAGAGAATGTTTTTAGGATATTGGTCCCTGTGCAAAAAGTTGGTAGCATAATTGGTCGCAAGGGAGAGTACATAAAGAAAACTTGCGAAGAAACAAAGGCTCGCATTAAGATTCTTGATGGTCCTCCTGGTACTATGGAAAGATGTGTAAGTTTTCTTAAAAGAATTTAAACTAGTTTGAAATTGTTATTGATTGCCACATATTTGGTATAGTTCTGTTCTGTTATGATGTAATTGTGTTCCTAGATAGGTTATAATGGGGCAGATGCAAAGCATCATTCTGTCTGCTGGAGTTGATCTATCACTTTGGTTTTAATGCAGGCTTGGTAGATTGTGGGATATCATCTTCTTGTTTCGTCTCTCTCTCTTCCTATTTCTCAGAGAGCATGATTCTTTCCTGAAACATAGGAGTATAGGACACATGTGCATAGAATCTGTAATTGTAGATTTGTGAATTGAATCCTAAACAATCATACTAACTTTACGCTTGACGAAATCGCAAACTTGCTTTAACTATATTCTAAGATAAGTTATATAGTGTGTAATTAGGTTTATGAATTAGAAAAAGAATGCATCTTAGTGATGTTCAAATCAAAATATACTAATAATCAGAAGAACGTTGTATTATTTAATCAAATACCAACAAGAAGATCATTCAGTTAATGTGCTACTACAAGGTTTTGTTTCAATAAACTTTACAAGCAGAATACTACAAATACCAAGATATTTAAAATATTTTGGTCAAGAATATGTACAGAATTACAAACTGATGAGAGAAAAATTTGCTAATAGGTTTATCATTCATTATCGGGATTCTTACTTCTTGCTTTGTCAATTGAAGCAAATCTTATGGTTCGAATAGCGAAACTACACTTTTGGGCTTCTTGGAAATCGTCAGTTGATCTCTTCTTCAGTATATCGCTACTACAATATCAGTGAATAAGCTGGTTAGTGTGGTCTGGCCATGGGTGTGGAGGTAATGAAGTCATCTAAGCTATTTAGAAGGCAATTAATTAGATTTATATGAAACGTCATGTGTTATTCACAATGACATTCTCCTGCCACTAGGATTAAAAGGAAGGTCCTTTGAAGTGTGGGCCTGTCCATTAATATTAGGCTACTATTCTAGTTTTATGTTTTATAAGGAGATTAATTTCCAACGTGTTTGAAGGTTGTGTAACCTATAAGAGCCAATATAAATTTGGGTTAAAGAATGAAACAAAACAAGTTGTTGATACTATGTTGGTTATAAGGTATTAGTATTACGATCTTAAAGTTACAGTATCAATATAAAGTTTGAATATAATGAAAAAGGAACTCAACTCAAGTATACGAGACAAGTAAAATTACAAAAACAACAACACACATCCATAAGGTTAAATATATAAACAAGTTTATTTTATCAGAATAACTTAGATTAATATGTGCAGGTTCTCTCAAATATAGGCCAACATTTCAATTGTCAAAGTTGTTTCAATTAGAAGAGCCAAAGATTCAGATGGCAGTGATTGGCATTGAGCGTCACAAATGCTGAAAAGTCACTCTGATTAAATGCTACAAGTACCCTGGGCGGATGTCGGTACCAACAACCTCATATATTATCTGGTAACTTCAGAACTAGTCGGTTGATGTCTTCCCACACATTTTTACACAAATAAGTAAAGAAGCTTAACAATACATCTACATCTACATAATGTAATGTGAAAATAAAGTATCAAACATGTTTCACATACTTGAAGAAATGAGACATCTTTAAGCTAATGCTGTTAATCTGGGTAATATATCAAAATAATTGAAATACTATTCATTATGCTGTCTTTCAGAGATTGGTTTTAAGAGTACACAATTCATTTTCAAGTAAATGCAACTGAAGAGTTGTTGCGCTGTAGTAGTGTAGTGTGAAACAATGAGGTCCATAGGACTAAGAAAGTGAGGTAATTAAAAGGAAAGAAGTGTAGCTGTGTACCTTCTTCTGTACTATTGAAGATAGTGCTGCTTTTGAAGGTTGAACCACAGAGTTTATTATCACAATATATCTAGTAATTTAAGAGTCCGATATCTGGATAAACTGTGGTATCATATAAAATGAAGTTTTTAGTAATGTTCCATTCTATCATTTCCTCTATTCAGGAAATTATATGAACTAACGGAAAAGCGTCATTATATTTGTAGATAGTTGAGCCTCTTATGAAGCTCTGTTGTCTTTTGCTTACTCCAGATGTGCTTGCTCGAATATTATTACACTTTCCATCCTCTTTTTTGCTGCCACTATAAGAGAGACCTGCCAAGGATTCGAATTCTGGAATTTGTATTAATGACATAATGATATCTATTAAAATTGTAACAGTGATCTTTTTGGTGGTATAGGTTGAGTGGTTACTACATTCTGCCATTCTGGTTTAATGGATGGTGTTATTGCTGAATAGAGCTTATTGGTTGAAAGTTATTGTGCAATATTTGTTGTAATAATTAGATACATGATGTTTCATTAGGTTTTGATATCTGCAAAGGAAGAACCTGAAGCTGCCATTCCCCCTGCAATGGATGGTTTACTGAAGGTTCATCAACGAATAATTGATGCTGATGCTGATTCTACCCGTGTGCCCCCTGGAGGCACAATTTGCACCAGGCTGCTTTTAGCTGCAACACAAGCTGGAAACTTGATAGGGAAGCAGGGTGCCACCATAAAGACTGTTCAGGACTCCTCAAATTGTATAATTCGAGTACTTGGAGAAGGTTTGTTGGAAGATATCTTATGCAAATGATTTTTTTTATTATGTATGCACTATTGACTGTCTGGCCTATTGCAGATGGCACCTATATATTCCATCTTTGGTGTTACTATCTGCATTTTGTTTTTTATTTTTGTTCTCGGTCAAAATTTCAACAGATTAGGGAAACTCTTTTGTAGTTTTTTAGCTGATATCTATGTGGTTGTAAATGATGCGTTTCTGCAGAGAACCTGCCTATTTTTGCCATACCTGATGATAGTGTTGTGGAGGTACAAGGGGAACCTTCAGGGGTACACAAGGCTGTTGAACTGATTGCTACACATTTAAGAAAGTTTTTGGTTGACCGCAGTGTTATTGGGATCTTTGAGAAACAAGTGAGTTTTGCATGTTCAGATTCTAGCATTTTGGTTCATTAGACATCTGTTAATATCTACATAATTAAGTCAACATCAATCCCCAAACCATTGGGTACTGTAGTGATTTAAGTCAACATCAGTGTAGTGGAAATTGAAGTTCATAAAGGACAATTGGTTGGACTTTTTGGTTTTGTTTGATGCTTTTAATATATGTTGAATTTGTGTGTCTTAATAATGTGTTTGAATTATATCCGAACCACTTTACAAGGAATGTTGAGTGGAAGTCTGAGTGTTAATTTTGTACTCTGGGTCATTGTTTTAATGGCATGTAGGTTTCACACAAGGTTTAATTGGACCGAGCATTTCATTAATGGACAGATTGGGTAATGGGTCGAAACAGGTTTGGGTTAGGAAGGGTAATTATTAAAATCTCTCGAGTTGGGTTGCACCCACGTTTTTGTTCCTTTTTCTGTAAACTTAGTAAGTAATTTGTTTTCAAAATATGATTTAATAACTATATCCTTTTAACTAATTAATCTTTCTTTAATTAAGAAATCAAAGAGATTGAAAGCTTTTGAATACACATTTGACCTATTTGAGCTGTTTCATGTTTAACTAAATTTTTAAGATTACCCTGTTAGATGTAAAATGGGTCAAGATTACCTACTGCTCACCATCTTCTTCTGACCATTTAGCATGGTGCTTGTTTCTCTTATGAACGGGGGTTTAAATGTGATTATTCAGAAAAGTCATGATTTGGACCGTGAACTTATGGGGTTTCCTTTTGTTTTGTTTTTTTTTCTTTCATGACAGATGCAAATGCCTAATGCTAGGTCAAACCAGGAGATGGCTGCTCCCCAACCTTGGGCACCTCCTCAAAATTTTGGTATGAATGCAGGTGGATATCGACCTGCCCCCCAGTATATGCCACCTCAGCATCAGTTTGACAATTATTATCCACCCCCACAAATGGATAAACCGCCTCGTCAAGCCCCGCCTTCATATGGCAGAGATGCGCCTGTTGGACCACCTCCCACTTCTACCATACAGCCACAGCCGTCAATGGTCACTAAGGTGTCACTCCATTATTAGATGTCTCTCTACTTTACTCGATCGGTTTTTACCTCTTATATTGTGATTGCTTGTCTGAGATAATCATTGGAACATGACTTTAAGCAGCTTACTACATAGTTCTCGACTCTGTTCTGAGCTGTTGCTATATCATACCTAACAACTTTTACTGCCCTCAGCTTCTATTGCAAATTTGCAACTTGAATTTCGGTTTTAAAGATAACATGGAGGTGTTTGTTTTGTGAGTGTGGACTTGATAGTGTTTGGGGTATTATGCTTGGTTTAAGGAATGGGTTTGGTGTTGGTACCTATTTAGATCAGAAATCCTCCATAACCACCTAATGGGCTAGGTCTAAGAATCCCTTTTCATATCCGTTGTGATTCCTGAATACAAACCAAATCTCCACAAAATACTGATCAGCTATTATTTTTAAATTTGAATCCAATATATTTTTCCATTCGGTTCTGTTTTTATTAAAACATTACTCACAGTCAAGTAACAAAGTAATTATTTGTATAATAGGTGTCGCAGAACATGCAAGTTCCTCTTACATATGCAGATGCTGTTATCGGGACATCAGGAACCAATATCAGCTATATCCGACGTGCTAGTGGTGCTACTATTGCTATACAAGAATCGAGGGGTAATCCTGATGAAATGACAGTTGAGATTAATGGATCTGCTTCACAAGTTCAGACTGCTCAACAGCTGATACAGGTATATTCTACTAAAATTCTTATTCCTATTGTTAGTTACTTTGTGCGTGGAGTTTCATAACTTGCTTTTATCCATCTTCAAGATTTTAATATCAAAGATGGCACAAACAGTCGGGTTGAGTTGGGTAACAGGGTTTATTAGTTTATGTTGACTATGTTATATCTGATGTTTTGATCTCTTTGTTGTTTGATTCAGAATTTCATTGCTGATGCTGCAACAGCCGCTCAGAATCCACCTGCTACTGCTAGCCAAGGGTATAATCCCTATCCGGTTCCAGGTCAAGCTCCAGCTTACCCGTCCCAGCCGGCCCCACCTGGCCATGCACCTGCTGCTGGAGACTATGGCAGCACCGTCTATGGAGGCACTTATGGCTACTAAAATGATAACAAAATCTGCACTTCAATGACAAGATATTTGAGGTAGAGTTGGTAGAATGTTGTAATCCAGGATATGCTTTTGTTGAGAAATAGTCGGGTCCTTCGATGATTGACATATACTGAATGCACAAGAGATTGTTTGCTCGTTTTTTACTTCCTGTTATGTGATGTGTGCTTTTAAATCTGAATTATGGTTTTCGGTTGATGAGTATTAGGTCTTTCTCCATCTTTTTTATAGGTCAAATCACGCAATGAGAATTTTACGACTTTATTGATAGGATCAAAACTTCAAAAACTCATAAACCTAAACTTAAACTTCAAATCTTTGATATATAAACTGAAACTACGTAAACTTATATTCTGTATCTGGGTTACAAATTTTGTACAAAAAAG
>JAUEJL010084723.1:0-14884 GCA_032274825.1 Drosophyllum lusitanicum
TGCGCGCATATAATCAAATATCATCATTATGAATCATAACATACTCTTAATCAAGTGCATAACATATCATGGCAATCGTTTCTTATTCATAAAACAAGGTATTCTACCTTTCAATAACATATTCAATTCGTTTGTTAATATATGATTTAGGTATATTAATTTTTATGTTATCCGGCACTCACCTGACGAGCTAAAGTAAATAAAGATCTTGCTCTGGCACTTACGGATCGTCGACTTGACCTATAACACAATTGCTTACGCTTTAGTCATTCAAACGCGCAAAGAATAGCTAGGATACTTGAAACAATACTCTAATGGTGTTATTTATCTATTTACTAACTTATTATAATAGTCCAAACACCAACACGCGAAAGAACAACGAAAAACATCATTTTTGCACAAACTGCACCGGAAGCGTCACGTCCAAGGCTTGGACGCGTCGTGTTATGCCTGCAGTGCCAAAAATGTATTTTTTGCACAGCAGTGTCATTTTATCCTAAATCAATTCCAATTCAACTTTAACTAATTTTCAGTGGTTTATAACATCATTTGGCACACGTTGGAGCTTTCTAACATCTAAAATACATATCCAATTAATTCATGCAAAAATCCAATTTAAATGGACAAAGAAATGTCCATTTTGGCCAATTCTTGAAATACACCAATTCTAACACTTTTAACACATCATTTCTACCTAATATGACATGTTGAAGCTATTGCAATTGACAAAATTATTTAAAGTCAAGGTTTGATAGCATTTTCCATTTTCTCGCCCATTTATGGCTTATTTTTCACTATTTTTGCCAATTCAATCAAAACTATCATTTCAATCTGAAATTTATGTTCCAATCAATCCATATAAGTTATATGAACCTATTAGAACCTTAAAAATCAGTTCTTGATGGTCAAAAACAGTTTGACTCATTTTTTGCTATTTTGACCCATTTGAGCCATTTCTTGAATTTGATCAAAACCACCACTTCTAATCCAACAATCGAGTTCTAATCAATACTTATGAGTTGTAGAAACAATTAGAACAACAAAAATTCAGTTCTTGACGATCAATTTCAGTTTGACCCGTTTTGACCATTTTGACCCATTTGAGCCAAAATTCAAAGCACAATCAAGAACACAACTTTAATCCATGAAATTGATTCTTGAGCACTAAGAAATGATATAGGAACTGATTTGGATCATTAATTTCAGTTCTTGATTACTAAATCAAAATTACCCACTTAAACCTAAAGCTTTATTATCAAGAACAAGAGGGATGAACTTGAACTTACAAATGGATGAAGATGATTATGAGGAACTAATTTTGAGCCTTACTTTACTGCTGGAACAAAGTTTAATGAGTTTCCTTTCAAAAACCCAAAATCAAGAATTGAAGAACACAAGGGAGAACTTGGAATATGAACTTACAAATTGGAGAAAATGAAGATGATGATTATGAGCTCTACTGGATTTTGATGCTGTGTTTTGAAGCCTGTGTGATCTCTTGCAATTCTCTTCTTCAATATCCAAGCAAAGAACCAAAGTGGAGGTGTGTGTGTAAACATATGTGTATATGTCTGTGTCATCAACAAAAACCGACTTGTGGGTTATTATTATCCAGAAGTGGGTATTTTGTTCCCCTTTTCAACTTACAATTCGTCTCTCGTTTACCTGTTTCAACTAACGAGGATATTTTCGGAATCCTCTTTGAAACCGTTCGATATTTTATAATCTTTATCTACTTTTATTATTATTTTAATAATCTTATTTCTTTAATATTTTCATACTTTATATCATTAACTAAAATATATATATTTTATTTAATTTATTTAAATATTCGACGTACCACATTCGCACACGTTTAGGCCCCAATTTGAGGATGTTACGTCTGAGCACACCGTAACCACCACCAAAACTTAAAACAAGCATCACCGTCACCACCGAAACCACCACCGCCACCGTAACCACCACCACCTCCGTAATCAAATCCCTAGTTATCATGAAACGGAATCCAATAAAACCTTTAAAAGATCCATTATTTACAGATATTTTTTAGGGATGAAGATTAGGAAGGAAGATGAATATGAAAGGGTGTGTGTGTGAGGGAAAGATTTGGTACAAACCATTTGTGAGTTTTGACAGATCTGTAAAAATGTGTGTATGTGTGGGTTCATCATCCCCATTTCTTGGAAATCACACAAAAAACCCTAATTAACTCTCTTGATGTGTCTTTTTGACTATAGTAATGTTAATTCATACTTTATATATTTTTCTTGATTATTTGTAGAACCATAAATTTGTATCATGTCAGATTCAAATGTAGTGAGAGGAGTTATAAGGAGCAAGCATAATTGGACAAATGATGAAGATGCAAAGTTAATTGATGCATTAGTGGAGTTACATGCATCCGGAAAGTATGCCGGTGCTGACAACAGATTCAAACCAGCCTATTTAAATGAAGTCCAAAACAATTGCTAGATGTAAGTCTTCCTAACTCCGGTCTCAAAGTAGAACCACGTATAATGTCTAGGATGAAGACATAGATGAAGACACACTTTAGAATTGTATACGATATGGTGCATACACGTGGGTTCGGTTGGGATGAACAAAAAACTTGTGTGACCGTTGAGGACAACACTGTTTGGGATGGATATGTCAAGGTATATTCTAAAGAAATTTATTTATAACTATGAATAACCTTTTTTAGTGCCATCTTATTCTTATATGTCATAAAATAGAGTTTTATATGTTAAAGAAAGGGTCCACCATGATAAAACTGATTACAAAATCAAATGTGGTAATGAGAAACATATCAATGTAGACCAATTCCTTCATATTGTTTACGAATGATTTTTTCAGTTGTTTTAAAGATCAGGTTCCCAAAAATCCATATCAGGATGACAAAATATATAGATAAAAAAGCCCCCTAGCTAATACTTCTATTCGTTTATATACAAATTGTATATCAACAAATATAACCTAAAAACGTACCTGTAATCACCGGGAAAAGTTGTAGACTGCTCGATTCCGTTAGATGATAGAATACAAATGAAATGCGGTGTTAATTTGGAACTTATGGAATTTGTTAGACAAGATAGAAATATATAGATTTGATTTGATTACCCTTATCTTCAACAAGAGACAAAGGAGGCGATGAGGATAATTACATAATTTCATAAAAGAATAAGAAGCATAAAGTTGAATGAGATAGAGGTTATAAATCTGGAAAATATACGTGAGAGCAACAAAAATTTTAAAACTAAAAAGTAATGATATAAAGACCGTCTTATAACTGGTCTAGAAGCTATTGGAGTAAATGACACTCAGATAAGTAAAAAGACCAGTTTAGAGTTTTTTAGACCGGTTTCTAGTTGGTCTATATTTACAAAAAAGAAGCAGGGATACTTAAAGACCGGTTCTTATAGCTTTTAGACCGGTAAGGAAACTATTCACGGCCGGTTAAAGTAAAACCGGTTGTACAACCGGTCAAGTGCTTCTTCCAGCCCAAAACCCAAAACCCTATAACTGTTGACTGCCTAAAGCTAACCGAGAGAGGGAGATAACGGTTTCTCCTTCAAATCGACCATGATCCCTCCTAAATCGCCATCAATCTCTCAACCTCCAACAAATTCATCGATCCGTTGCACTCTGACGTTTACAAACCACCATTGTTAGCATCTGCAAACCTGAAATAGAGAGAGGAGAGATTTATGAGTGGCAGTTGATGATTGTACAAGGCTGAAATCGAAGCACCAACCGAAATCTTCGAGTGGAGCGACGCAGGGTAGCATTGGCAATTAAGCTTGATTGGGGTAGAGTTCTGTCTTTTTTCCTTTTTCAGCAGCCATTAAGGTTTGTTCTAACTCTTTACGATCCCCTTCTTGATACTTGAGTCGACCAGTTCTTTATTCTTATGCTAAGTTCCGATTCTGTTTATTTCGAAAACTCCGCTTCCCCACCTTCCTCCAGTGATACTGGCAGTCCTTCGT
The DNA here is from genome assembly GCA_032274825.1 of Drosophyllum lusitanicum. Lineage (NCBI taxonomy): Eukaryota > Viridiplantae > Streptophyta > Magnoliopsida > Caryophyllales > Drosophyllaceae > Drosophyllum > Drosophyllum lusitanicum. The sequence continues at coordinate 3,984 of JAUEJL010084723.1, forward strand.
GAGTGCGGCACGCACCTTGGCTTTTTTAGGATGTTGAATTAGAACACGAACAGAAAGGTTTTCATGCTTTGATTAGTAACCAAGACTTATTTAAACCTAAGGAACACTGATTGTACACAAGTTTACTAAATAGGGTCTTAATAATAACACATGTATTAGACCAAGCCGATATCTGAACTTCAGTTTTGAATCCACGAATTGATTAGGTGTGTTACTGATCGCAAGAAAATCTGGGGTTATATAGGGGATTGGAAACTCTATTTTGAAACTTTTGTATAAGTATTGGTACTGCTGTTTTGATTTTTCAGCCTGTTGTGAAACTAAATGGGTTTACTTAGACTAAAATTAGTAAATATGAAAAGACTTGGTTCCACAACTGACTTAATTCTAAATACGCAGCTTCCTTATTTCATAACACTGGGAATATGATATAACTGTAAGAACACATCTGAATTCATCGGTAAGTATAAACTATGAAAAGAACTCCTAAACTAAAATGCTGCTAGAGATGGCAAACTTGTTGCCTAAGTCTGCGAGTTGCTGAATGTTTTGAAGTAGGCAATCTAGATTATATTTTAATGAGGGTGAGATACTAGAAACTTAAGTTAAGAGTCTCTTAAATAAACTTATGATAAAACCTTCAGAAACACCCTTCAATAAATTACCCTTATTAAGCTGTAGAACTTGGTTTCACTAACTGATGTGAAGAATAGATAAGTGTAAATTTTATTTATTTATAGAGATCCTTTATGATTTGAAAAGCGGTAACAACCAATGTTTTGATAAAGAAAAGTCAAGTTAATATATTGGTAAAACTGAAAAAATATGACTCCTACATTACATATATAATAGGATTACCAATAAAGACAACTAATGTATCAATTAGGAATCAAAAGTTCGTTTCTTTAAAATCTAGTAATCTCATGGTTAGGCAATATGTTTTATAAAATAACCGAATCAGCATTTATGAAGTGATAATCAATTTAACCAAACGGGTCACATGAAATAACTTGCCTTAATATTTTCTAGCATTATTTTGGAAGTAAGGAAAGTGAATAAATACGTATATAAGGTGGCTAACTAAAATAAAAGGTGTCTAATTGAAACTCTTAACAAGAGTTAATTGTTTAACACTTTAGTTTTGTTATGTGTAATTTTGGGTCACCATTATAACTTAGAAAATCTACGTGATAAGTAATATGAGAAGAATTTTAATAGTGATAAATGTTAAACCATAAAACAATCTAATTTAGTAACAAAAGGAAATAACGGGAGTACGGATAATACTAATCATAAGTTATCTACTCTTTAGACGGAGGAAGACTTTTGGTTGTTAATAGAGCTTGGACTTCGTGAGTCTTGATAATAAGGTACAGATTCTTAGCTTCTCTTATATTTATTATAGTCGTTTGTACGGAAATTATGAAATATTGGTGTTAAATTTATGTTATTCTTTCGGCGATGATCTTTGTTGTTTGAAAGTTTGATATTTGAAATCTTGTTTCTTTTGATGTGCTCGTATTGTTGGATTTACGAAGATATTATGATATGTTAAGCGAGTTGAAAAAGTTTCATTTTCTTTTATTAGATATGTTCCACATGATGCTTCTTAAAAATATTTTAGTATGATTTATTGGATCTAAAACACGAAATCAAGAGTATTGAATGCAAAGCTTTCGTTTATTGATCTGAGAATATGTGTTTACATTGCTCTGTTCTTCTTCTACATCGATTACATATATATACTACATGAAACCGGCGGTTTCAGGCCAACTTGACGGCCGTCGGCGGTTACCGTCACGGCGGCGGTTGGTGGCTAACGGCGCCGCCCCTATTTTATATTAATACATACTTATACTACAACTAATATTTAATCTCGATCGGGATTATTGTTACACATCTTAGGTTTGTTTTTTACAACAAACCCTTCAGGCTGCTCAACATAAATTTCTTCAGACACATCTCCATTTAAGAAAGTAGATTTCACGTCTAACTGAGGAATTTACCATTTCATCTGAGCTGCAACAGGAAGGATAATTCGAATGATTTCAAATCGAGCAACCGGTGCAAAATTCTCTTGAAAATCAACTCCTTGCTTTTGAGAATAACCTTTGGCAACTAACCTTGCTTTGTGTTTTACAATCTCACCAATGGCTCCAAGTTTTGTTTTAAACAACCATTTGACTCCAACCACATTCTTTCCTGTTGGAAGAGAAACTAACTGCCATGTTTTATTTCTGTTAATGGCCATTAATTCTGCCTCCATAGCTTCTTGCCATTCTTTGTGTTTGACAGCTTCATCAAAAGTGAGAGGATCCGAAATATTGAGAGCAAACTGGCATGACATAACATCTTCATCTTCATCAGAAAGTCCTTTCCCACTGTGGTAGTCATTGAGCCAAGCTGGTGGTCGAATATTTCTTCTCACGGGTTCTGTTGAGGGAGTAGATATAAATATATGAGAAGGACCGATTTGATTTTGGGTGGAAAGAACATGTGGTGAGTGATGGGAATGAGTGGGTAGAGTTGTGTTAGGTTGGGTAGTAGTTATAGAGGTTGACTCTAAAGTGGTAGATGTTGAACCTTGGCTTGTACTTTCTGATACATCAACAGGAAAAAGATTTGAAAAAGTGAAATCTTTGACTTGAGAAACTTTATCAGACTCCCGTACCCACTTTGAATCTTCTAAAAAGATCACATCTCTCTTTGTAGATACTTTATTGGTGTGTGGGTTGTACATCCTATAGCCTCTACTTTCATGAGAATATCCAATAAAAATATTTCTTTCAGATTTGTTGTCAAGTTTCTTTCTTAACTATGCAGGTATTAGGCCATAGGCTATGCAACCAAATACACGCATGTGAGCAACAGAAGGTTTTTTTACCTAACCCAACTAGTAGGAAGTCTATTTATTGAATAGACTGTTGTAGCAACAGCTTCAGCCCAAAGAAAAATAGGCAAATGTCGATCTTGAAGCATGCATCTTGCTAAATTCATGATGGTTCTGTTCTTTGTTTCCACAACCCCATTGTGCTGAGGTGTATAAGGAATAGTAAGTTCCCTTTTGATGCCATTCTTCTCACAGTATGAATTGAATTCCTGTGAGCAGAACTCTCCTCCCCTATCTGAACGAAGAAACTTTATTCTCCTGCCACTTTCTTTTTCAACCATTGCTTTAAACACTTTGAATTTAGCAAATGCATCATGCTTGTTAGTGAGAAAATAAACCCAACACATACGAGTTAGATCATCAATAAAAAGTAAGTAATAGAAATTATTACCAAGAGTTGGAACCTGCATAGGTCCACAAAGGTCTGTATGAATTAAATCAAGCTTGTGCCTTGCACGCCATGAGGAAGACTGAAATGGGTACCTTGTTTGTTTTCCAGTAATACATGATTCACATGTAACAGAACTGTCAAATTTAGGCAGCCCAATCACCATGTTCTTGTTAGACATTTGCTTCATCCCATCAAAATGGAAGTAACCAAGTCTACAGTGCCATCGAAGAGTTTCAGACTCCACTCTACTCAATTCCTTGTCTTTGTCTGTCATAGTAACCATGCAAGTATTATTTAAAACAAACATGTTGTTACTTGCAACTTCAATTTCCGTCATGATCTTCTTTGTCTTTTTGTTCTGTTGGTGATTTTAGTGTCATCAAAGTCATTTAGTATAATGAGGATTGACTTTGAGACTAGCCGATTCTAGACTTGATTATATTTCGGGTTTGGAGGTGAGGAGCGCACACTCGAATAAATTAAGTTAGTATCGGGATACGGTACGGGGGTCCGGGGGCTGACCCCTGGAGGGTATAAATCCGATTTCGCCTATATAAAGCCATTTTCGGCATTTGATGTAAAACAGAGAAACGACAGGAAAACCGAAATACGTAAGGCAGAAATACGGAACCGAAAGTATACATACGATATACGTACAAAAGAATACGATTCACAAGTCGTTATTCTGGCGAAATAGTCTCAAATAAACGAGAGATAAGCAAAAACATTCTGTGTTTGGATTTGAATAAAGCCTGTAATTCAAATCGAGTTTCTTGGATTATCCTATATCTGAATTCGTGATACCCCAGGCAATAGGGTCGAATTACAGATTACGGAAAGTGTATTGAACACGATCCACGAAATTATCCAAGTTATTATTGTTATTCTTTCCTTCTACAAACCCTATCCTCCAACGTGTTCTTGATTGAACATTTGTCATCATCAAAGTTTAGAGCATAGCCTTTTCTCATGAGTTGACCAACACTAAGTAAGTTGTACTCTAGTTTGGGAGCATAGTACACATCATCAAGAAGTTTGAGGATCTTACCTCCTGTACAAATCTTGTTGACTGTACCTTTACCTTTCACTTCAATTTGTTTTTTATCTCCCAATCGAACAGTAGTAAGGAAGGATTCATCAAGAGAAACAAAGCTATCCTTGAGACCTGTCATATGATTAGAACAACCAGAATCAAGAAACCACAGATGACTAGTGTTGTCTGCTGAATGAGTGCTATTAGTCATTAGCATAAGTTGCTCATTGGGAACATATGCATCAACAGAGGTAATTGCAAAGAATAAGTGTGGTTCATCTGTGTTAGATGCATCGATAGTGTCCCCATTTCCATTATCTTCTCCTTCATTTTCAGCAACATTAGCTTGGCTTTCCTCATTGTACCAACAATCCTTCTGAAGATGACCAAACTTTTTATAAACATAGCACTGAGGAACCTTGCTTCTATCAAATCCTCCACGTCCTCCGCGTCCACGACCACGATATGATCCTCGTCCACGTCCTCTACCACGTGAGGATCGGTTTTGAAAGACTTGCAGGGCCAGCTCATCTTGTGTAGCAGGTGTTTTTGGTGACAGCTCAAGCGGAACCCGACTGTTTATTCTTTCTTCTTGAGATTGCAGAAGGCCCATAAGTTTAACTAGTGTAATGTTTGACAAATCATACACTACTTCAATTGAAGGAATCACATAGTCAAACTTTGAAGAGAGACTTCTGAGTATTTTTTTCAACCACCCTTTGATCAGTTAACTCTTCACCATAAGATCGCTGCTGCCCCACATTATTCGGAACACGAGAAAAATAGTCACCTACTGCTTCATCCTCATTCATGAAAAGATTTTCGAATGCACGTCGAAGGCCTTGAAGTTTAACTGCTTGAACTTGTGAATCACCTTGGAATTCAATACAAAGAATTTCCAAAGTTTCTTTTGCAGAGTTAGCGGCTGCAATTCGAGAGAAAAGACTATCATGAACGCCCTGTTGAATGATAGTCATTGCTTGAGCATCTTTCTTTCTTGCTTCTCTTTGATCACGTGAACCTTCGGTTGTTGCAGTTATCCCCAAGTACACCACATCCCATAAATCTCGTGATCGTAGGATTGTTTTCAAGCGTAGGCTCCAGTGTTCATAACCATCTCCTTTTAATATGGGGATTAAGGGAGCAGTGGAAGTAGATGAGTCGGCCATGGATAAGATGAAGAATGAAACAAGGAACAGAAGAAACAATGGAAGAGAGAGAATAGCAACCTGGCTCTGATACCACAGTGTTGGTAAAACAACAGTACTTTTATAAGAAGAAACACTTGAATATTCACTGGGGAAAATAAACAACTATATAAAGGAAAGAAATAACAGATAATACTCAACAACCCAAAGGAACCGGTCAGTCTAACAAACAGAGTGTTGGGCATTTATTAAAATCAAAACAAGACTAAATAATAAATAAATAACCCCACGTGAGTGTTAAAAGAAAGGGTCAAACAGGGATCAGCAAGATTGGAGGCAATCATATCATATCCCATACAAATAGGCAACGTATATTCAAATACCATTTCTTCCAGGATTGACCATTAAGACACACTCTTTTCCTTGTTTAGCTAACTGTTAAAACGCGTATAAATAGTAGATTTTCCTCCATTGTAAATTCATTCAATTCAATATACAGAAATCAGTTTCTTCCCACTTACGTTTTCTATCATGGTATCAAAGCAGGTTTGCTCATCATCGACCTAATAACCTGCTCAAAACCTTTTTTTGAGTCACCATGTCCGAAGACGACAACTCAGAAACCAGTTTAAACTTGCAGCTTGCCAAGTTGTTAAAAACTGGCATTCAGTCCCAATCCCAGAATCCAAAACTCTCTGATAACCTCCATATAAACCTTAAACTCAACAACCAAAATTATGCCTTATGGACTCATGATTCGAGTTGCTATTGGCGGAAAATCAAAGGCCCTGTTATCTCACTTGACCTCGGATCCTCCAAGCCAAAATGAAGAATCATACGAGCAATGGGAACAAGAGGATCTTATTGTGTTTTCATGGCTCATCCAGAACATAGAACCCACACTGGCAGGTAACCTAACCGAATACCAACTGCAAAAATGCTATGGGATGCATTAGTGGTTACTTACAGTAGTGGCAGAGACAAATTACAAACATTCAATCTCCATGTGAAGGCTAACGACATCAAGCAAAACGAAAGTTCCCTTGAAGAATTCTGGATTACACTTCAAGGTGTCTGGGGAGAGATCGACAGAATCGATCCCAACCCTATGAAATGTCCGGATGACATCAAAACATATGTTAGAATCAGGTCAGAACAGAAATTGTTTCAATTTTTAAATGCCCTTGATCGGAAATATGAATCAATCAAAAGAGAAATCCTCCGAATAGACCCATTACCCTCGGCGGAAGTTGCCTATGCGACTATCCGAAAGGAGGCCGCTGAGCAGCCAACCACGGTTCACAGGGAATAGCATCGGGTCTCGCGGTCATTGAAACTGATGGCGTAGGACTCGCCGTAAAAGGGCACCGCCGGCCAGAGAGTAAGAAGAATGGGTCGATGATCAAGGAAGACAAAACAAACCTGAAGTGTGATCACTGTGGTATGTCAAGACACACCAAAGAGCAGTGCTTTCGGATCGTAGGTTACCCCGAGTGGTGGACCGATGGCCACACGAAGAGCACCAAGGGAGTTGGACCAGAAAAAGGGAAGGTAACCGGTGAGGTAAGCAACTCCAATCGGAAAACCACCGAGTTCGGGGGTGTTGCGGCGGCGACAACCGTCGAGGAATAAGACGATGGGTTCTCGGTTGAAACAGGTACCGGGGGTGAGAGAAAGGGCTTCTCGAAACCCCCAAAACCCTCAAAGCTGTCTACTGACTCTTTCCTCTCTTTCCTTCCTTTTATTCAAAGTTTCATTAAAAAGTTCAAAAGTAACCCTGAAGTTTGTGGTTATGCTAATATGGCTCAAAACTACAAAATAAAACGTGAGCGGTCATGGATTCTTGATTGTGGTGCCACCGATACTATGACCTACGACTCATCTGATTTTGAAACTATGGCAACCAAACCCCAAAAATCTTACATTCAAACCGCAAATGGAGAAAAAATGAATGTAGAAAATGGGGGAACGATAGAAATTTCACCAACAATGAAGCTTTCTAATTGTCTTCATGTTCCAGCACTATCTCATAAACTCCTATCTATTAGTCACGTAACCAAAGAATTAAATTGCTCGGTCCTTATGCAACCTACCTTTTGTATTTTACAGGATATCAGGACGGGAGCGATAATTGGGCGTGGCACTGAAAGACAGGGGTTATACTATGTGGATGAAGTAGCTCAAAATGGTGTTGTAATGTTATCTCACGGAACGAAGGAACGAGAAGCGTGGTTGTAGCATAGAAGATTGGGCCACCCTTCTACTGGTTATTTACATATGCTATTTCCAAATATCTTTCCTTCTAAATGTAAGGCACATTGTGAAACTTGCGTGTTAGCCAAAAGTCACCGGAAATCTTTTAAACCAAATAACACAAGGGTTGACCTACCCTTTTCCTTAATTCATTCAGATGTTTGGGGTCCTGCTCCAATCATAGGGGGACAAAACTTTCGGTTCTTTGTTATATTTGTTGATGATTGCACACGTATGACTTGGGTTTACTTATTAAAAAATAAATCTGAAGTCCTTGAAAAATTCAGCATTTTTTACAATATGATCCAAACTCAGTTTCAGAAAAACATTCAGATCTTTAGATCTGACAATGGGGGGGAATTTGTCAACTCTGAAATGAAATCCTTCTTTCATACCAAGGGTATAATACATCAAACCACATGCCCTCATACACCAGAACAAAACGGTGTCGCTGAACGTAAGAACCGTATCTTGTTAGAAATAACTCGAGCCCTTCTTATAGAATCTCAAACCCCAAAGTTCTTCTGGCCAGAAGCAGTTTTTACTGCAGCATACCTCATCAATCGTCTTCCTACCCGAATCTTACAATCCAAAACACCTTTGCAAACCCTCACCGAATACACTAAACTCCCAACCGCTCTTACCCTTGAACCACGAATATTCGGTTGCACCGTATTTGTTCACATACCTAAAGCCAATAGATCTAAACTTGACCCTTGTGCTGAAAAATGTGTCTTCGTTGGATATGGAATAACTCAGAAGGGTTACGTGTGTTATCATCCAAAAACCAAACGCATGTTCACTACGATGAATTGTGATTTCCTTGAAACCTAGTATTACTACTCCTCCCAACACAGTGGTCAGGGGGAGACAGAGTATACCGATGGCCAAGACACACTGAGTTGGCTAAGGTATACTACAACTACAGCTACTACTCCTGCTCCTGCTCCCTCCACACAACCTATCAGTGCCACCGTCCAGACGTTGCTCCTGAACTGATATATGAGGTAAGTGATACTAATCCTAAGACTAATTCTGACCAACCCTTTGTTGAGACTACTATCAAACAGGACAAAGTGAGGATGTATAGGAACAACCCTCAGGAGGGTATGTGCTTCCTCCAAGATCAAACCGGGGAGTCCCTCCAAAAAGGTATTCACCCGAAAAAGAATCCAGAGGACGTAGATATCCAGTAGCGAACGTAGTAGAGGGAAACCTATCGAAAGGAGCAAAGGCTTTTGTATCAGCACTGTATTCCAATGAGATCCCGACCACCATAGAATAAGCTTTGAAATTAGAACAGTGGAGAGATGCAATGGAAGAAGAAATGAGGGCTCTTACAAAGAATAAGACATGGGAAAAACGTGTCTTACCTCCAAGAAAGAAAACGGTCGGATGTCTGTGGGTATTCACAATTAAGTACAAACCGGATGGTACAATTGAAAGATACAAGGCAAGATTGGTGGCTAAAGGCTATACACAAACTTACGATATCGACTATTTTGAAACCTTCTCTCCAGTTGCAAAGATCAATACGATTAGGGTTTTATTCTCTGTAGCAGCAAACAAAGGGTGGCCCTTACATCAGTTCGACGTAAAGAATGCTTTCCTACATGGAGAACTAAAAGAAGAGGTTTATATGGAAGCTCCACATGGTTTTTCAGATAGATTTGGAGAAAAAGAGGTGTGCTTTCTGAAGAAATCTCTCTATGGATTAAAACAGTCTCTAAGAGCATGGTTCGGAAAGTTCACCGTGGCCATGAACAATTATGGTTTCAAACAGAGCAACTCAGACCATACACTATTTCTTAAACAAAAAGGCGATCTCATAACCTGTTTAATAATATATGTTGATGATATGATTATCACAGGAAATGACAAAGCAGAAATAGCAAAACTCAGGAGGAGCTTGTTCAGGGAATTCGAGATGAAAGATCTCGGAGAACTTAAATACTTCCTTGGAATTGAAGTCCTACGGTCAAAACGGGGGATTTTTATGTGCCAAAAAAGGTACATTTTGGATCTATTAGCTGAAACTGGCATGGTTGATTGTAAACCAGCTGAAACCCCGATGATCGTGAATCAGAAGCTATTTATGGAGGAGAAGGCAGAACTTGCTGAAAAAGAAAGATACCAACGGATGGTAGGGAAACTGATATACCTCTCACACACCTGGCCCGATATAGCATATGCTGTGGGAGTGGTGAGTCAGTTTATGCATCAACCTCAAAAACCCCACATGGAGGCAGTCTTAAGAATTATAAGATACCTTAAGGGGATAACCGGAAATGGAGTCTTATTACAGTCACACGGGCATCTCGAAACTCAGTTATATACCGATACAGATTGGGCAGGAGATAAAGGTGATCGAAGATCAACCTCAGGGTACTTCACCCTGGTTGGAGGAAATCTTGTTACTTGGAGAAGCAAGAAACAAAAGGTGGTAGCTCTTTCAAGCGCCGAAGCAGAATTTCGAGGTATTGTAAGAGGAATAACCGAAGTTCTATGGGTCTGGAGACTCCTAACTGAAATAGGCTATCCACCACATGAACCCAGCAGGATTCTAAGCGACAACAAGGCAGCCATCCAAATTTCAGAAAACCCAGTTCAACACGATCGAACGAAGCATATAGAAGTAGATCGGCACTTCATTAAAGAAAAATTGGAAGCAAAGACCATCACTCTCCCATTTGTTCGATCAGAAGACCAGCTTGCAGATATCTTGACAAAAGCTGTTACTGAAAAAAAAACTGCATGAATGCCTAGACAAGTTGAATTTTGGGAACCCCATTATTCAACTTGAGGGAGAGTGTTAAAAGGAAGGGTCAAACACGGATCAGCAAGATTGGAGGCAATCACATCATATCCCCTACAAATAGGCAACCGTATATTCACATACCATTTCTTCTAGGATTGACAATCAATACACATTCTTTTTCCATATTTAGTTCACTGTTAAACATGTATAAATAGTGGCATTTCTTCCATTGTAAATCAATTCAATACAATATAGAAATCAGTTTCTTCCCAACAATATGGAGCCTCCTGGTTTAGCCCGTAAATAGAGGCAACACATTCATAGTCGGATAAACAAGCATCACCACATTCAGAAACCGTTTTTGTATCGCTGTAATTTGCTATCACTGCTGATTCTAGGAAATAATAATTTGTTTGGTTAACTGTTTC
>JAUEJL010084734.1:0-14884 GCA_032274825.1 Drosophyllum lusitanicum
ACCACCGGAATCAAGAGCAGCGACCCTAGCGGCGGCGACTAGGGTTTTGGTTTGGCAGCAACAGCGTCAATCGAGAGGGCAGCGGTGGCGATCATGACTGCAGTACCGGCAGTCGGGGATCGCAAAAGAAAAAGAAGAACCACCGCTGAAGTAGAACAACCGATCGACACTGCACGGGCGGCGACTGTTGTGGCAGCGGAAGAGTGACCGGCGACGGGACAGGCACCGGCGATCAGTGGATCGAAAGGGAAACGAGCGGCAGAGCTAGGTACGGCTCGATACCATGTTACGTATTGTGAAAACCCGTTGAGTGTGTATCGCATTCATTTATCAAAATATATAAACACACTATTTACACAAGGGGCCCTACACTATACATAAAAGGCAATTATAAATTATTATTTAACAACTAGATTAGATGTTTGTGTGATATACGGATTAATGTGAACAAATATGATATTTATTATTTATGAAGGACATATATAAAATTCTTTTAATAACTTTAATTCAATTTTGACTAAGAAACGTTAAAATTAGAATTCTAATTTTGATTAAATGATTGGTTAAGGTTGAGTAATTTTATTAAATCAAGAGTCGAGATCGCCCAATAAATTTAATATAGATCAGACGAACTAATTTTAATTTAGTAAATGTGCTTTTGTGACGTCATAAAAAATATATAAGTTTTGTATAAAGTTGATTTGTACTTGACAATTAGAGGTTAAAGAAATACGACAACTTTGTTTGCTATTACATGTAGTTACGTACTTATGGATGTTTTTATACATCTTGCGACCAGAAAGTTGGAGGAGCAAATAAAATGAGCATAACTTTTTATAACTATCGAGAGGTTGAAGAAGCTTTCGCCGACGTCAGTTTTCAAGTCGTTTAAGTAAGTTTTGGGGTGTTTGGGTTCTTACTACTTTTCTTTATACAAAGCACCTTATTGTGTTATATCTAAGTTGGAAAGTGTAACATTCAAGGTTTGAAATTCTTTAATTAAACATAATTAAATAAATATTACAAAAATCGTAAATGCATAAATTTAGATTAGGAGGTGTTTATATAACTTGAGAGACTAAAACTGTCAAAATGAAAGATAGAAAGTGTAGGGGCAAATCTGCCAATTGCCAATAGTGTATGTGTGTGTGTGTGTGAGTTCATTTAAATTGAAAATCATAAACCAAACACTAGAGGGAGGGCTGACCATTTTTGGGAAGAAGAAACAAGATTAACATAGCCATTTTCAAGCATTAATCATACTCCTTTCAACCAATTAAGCTAAGACGTATCTTGGTTTAACTAATTTCGTGTTTAAATTGAGTTAGAAGCTCATTGTGATGTTTTAAGGTGAGAATTGAGTCAAATCCATGCTTTAATTAGTAAAAATCAATGCTATATGATGTATGGGATGTAGGAAAATATCCCTAAGTGTTTACTATTGATTTGGGATTGAATTTGAGGCTAGAAAAGTAGTTGCTCGAACAATAGTTAAATATGTCAGATATGTACATGGCCCGTGTAGTATATGGGTAGGTTGTGTTTGCAGGCTGTGTGGGTCAACACGGCCCATGTAGAAGAACACTGCCCGTGTAGTACCCTAGGTCAACACAGACCATGTAGTCATGTGTGACTATGTAGTGTTAGGGGTACACGGCCCGTGTAGTTCCCTTACATGGCCCATATGGTCGTATAAGCCATGTTTCAGGTCAAATTATGCAATTCTTAATATTCGGTTATTTTAATTGTATAGGAAGGTGATTGACTATCTATGTGAAAGATATAAGTTGTATATTGCTCTGATTTGAATCATAAGGTGAGTTTACTAAACTTTTTATCATATGTGCACAATGTGTATTATCATACAGAACTGTGATATATGTATTAATCAAAGTTGTTATTCAGCATAATGCTTTGTATAGTAGGGCTCAGTTTTAGCACAGCACTGTGACTCGTGATTTTTCATTTTCGTTTTCGATCCGAGTGATTTTGTCAGATTCATAATTCTATGTTTGTTTTTGTGCGTGCTCCTGTTTCACCGTTTGCAATGTATGTGTTTCATGTTAGATCTGAGTCGCCGTCTCCTTTGTTTAAATTTAAGTCGACGTGTGTGTTTCTATGTATGTGTGTGTATGTATCAATGTATACGTGTGTTTGAATTTGTGTCGATGTGTGTATTTCTGTGTTTGTATGTGCGTGTTTCACCAATCGAGATGCGTGTATGTGTTTAGGGTTTATGTTTTATCAGTAAATTTACTAAACAGTCTTGGTGCGTACTTAATTTCAATTGTTATATGTTTAGGCTTTATGTCCTTGATTTGGGTTTATGTTTGCTATTCACAAATCAAATTGGTGATATTTTACGCCTATTTAGAGTTAATGCGCTTAGTCTAGGTTTCTATTTATTATTCATAACTTCCTTCATGCTAGTCATTCTGTTTTATATATTGGTATTTGATTCTCTTTGAAACGAACATCTTTATAACTAAGGGGTGTTTGGGTAAAATTATTTTTTTGAGCTTCTTATTTGTTTTTTTTAGCTTTTGAGCTTATTAGTGAAAAAAGTGTTTGGATTAACTGACGACTTATAAGCTAATAAGCTCCTTTTAAAAAAGTGTTTGACTTAGCTTATTATTATAAAATGACTAAGAACTGCATGTTTACATTTGAGGAAGAGAAGGCGTTGAGAAAAGGAAGATAAATAAGAGTATATATGTAAATGTACAAAGATAAACTCATGCATAGAAAAAAAGTTGTTTTCACTTGGTTTATCAAAATTATCTTATTTTTACTAAAGATAAAGTTATAAGCTTAGGCTAATAAGATAAGTCAAACACCATATTTCTTATAAAAATAAGCTAATAAGCTAAAAAAACCCACAAAATAAACTAAAACAAACACCCCCTAAATAGAGATGATTTGTACACAATAATTTTTTGTCATACAGAACAAAAGTGTATGTTTAAACCATAATACACTGAATATATGGTTTAGAAAAATAATTAGTAAGTTTGTAATGTAACAAAGTCTTAATTATTATGTACGAGATAAAAAAGGGTTTGGTACAAATAATCTTCCTTAACTAAATACAGGCTTCATTTACTTATTAAATTTTACATCGGGAACACTACAACTTTTACACTTTCATTACTTTGTTTTGGAAATTGGAGCCCAAAATTTTTAGGAAAAACAGCCACTTTGATATATTTTGAGATATCAAAATTCAAAACAAGGAAAACCAACCATGCTGCAAATTCAGTTATTTCATCAAGATTTACAGACTTGATTTTCGTACTAACCTAATTCATTCATAATATATTTCAAGAAAAAAAAACAAGCTTCGTACTTTAAGTATGCAATAAGCAAAAAGAAAACCTTATCACTTTGCTTTGATCACTGTATTCTACATAAAAACATCACATCTGCAAGAGATACACAAGCAATGTTAGTGACTGGGAATCCAAATATCCACAAAATTACATTTTCACATGAAAAAACTGTCATTAAAAATATTGTGAGCAAGAACATGAAACTAGTTACTCATCAAAATTGACATGTTCTTTAGGATTCTTCATCTATTTTCCTTTCTTTAGGCGTAAGTGATGTTCGGTTCAAAATTTTGATTTTCTGCATAGAAGCAAAGGCAATAATTATAATAGATTCATAGCTAGAGGTGGCAATTGTGGCCCATTTATGGGTTAAGTGCACCGAAATGTAATGAACTATCCTTAATTTAATATTGTATGTAACAAACTAAACTTTCTTCGCTAAAATGCATTAAACTACCCGAAATTTACGTTTAATGCAATATGACCTTCTACTAAAGATTTCCTGGTCACCCTAATTTTTTTATTATTTTGTTGTTATTTATTATTATTATTATTATGACACAAAGACATATACCCATCCTTTAATCCGGCGAAGTTTCCAATGAACTCTTTTGTACTTCATTCAATTTTAAAAAGATGAATCCTTTTCTATATCAGAGGAAATAGATACGAAAATCCCTAATTTTTCTTTCATTTGAACTAATCATCATTTATCAATGCAATAGTCAAATCTTGAATGTTTCATGTACAACTCCTGTTTGGCCATCTCTCCAATGTACGAATTAAGTGAAATTTCTGTAGATTTATTTAAAAAGCATATGAATGATTTGTTTTCTATTGTTGTTATGCAAAACCCTAAAGTGAAGAACTCATAAATCCCAGATCTTGATTTCTTTCCTTCTTAGTTGAGCACATCTGTTTTAAATCAGACTTCAAATCGATGAAAGGCTTCTTAGTTGGCGTTAGTGGTGGTTGAAGATGAAGGGGATGGTGGCAGGTGGTGATTGAAGATGGAGGTGGCGGTGAGGGTAGTTAATGGTTGTGGTTGAAGATGAAGGAGATGGTGGTAGTGGTGGTGGTTGAAAATGGAGGTAGCGGTAGTGGTGGTTGAAGAAGGTGGTGGTTAAATAGGTGGTAATGATGGTGGTTGAAGATGAATAGGTGGTGGTTCTATTTCCAGATTTATCTTTTCTTCGTAGATTCATCTTTTCTTCATTTAATAATAATAATAATAATAATAATAAATGACAACAAAATAATAAAAAATAAGAAAAAAATTAGGGGACCTAAAAACCTTCAATAAAAGGTCATATTGCATTAAACGTAAATTTCAGGTAGTTTAATGCATTTTAGCGAATAAAGTTTAGTTTGTTACATACAATATTAAATTGGGGATAGTTCATTACATTTCGTTGCACTTAACCCATATATATATGGTGTCTATTTTCTACCCATAAAACATAACAAAAGTAGAACCGTTAGATAAGAGGGGAAATGATACATCACTTACGAGGTTAAATAGAGGGTGTTTTAGACATTTTAATGATTATATTTAATTTATTATTTAATGATATTGTGAGTGTAACATTGTAACACCCCAAGAATAAGTGGGTAATTTTTGAATTTTAAGAAGAGCCTTATTAATTATAATTATAATTACTGCATGAGTTAATAAAACTACTATTAGTAAGTAATACAAATGAACTCAAAAAAATCACTAGAAACTTCACTCAAAATTGAACCAAGTAACACGATTACTAGCTACACGCCTCAATAGGATTTGAGCACAGCTTAGCCAATTCACTCTCCTTTTTAGATTTCCTCTTGAGATCATCACAGCAAAATCTGATTTCTATTCTCATAGTCTTCCTCTTAAAGCAAGCATGCTATTTCATAATTTTATCAACAAAATTAATGCGGGTGCCAGAATAGCAATAGGTTTTGGAGGTTGTGGCGTGTGGGGACCCATTTCCTTATCCCTTTGAGAGATTTTTGCATAACCCGGAGTTAATTATTATATTGAATCAAATATAATTTATATTTTGAAACTCAAGGCTGTCCGGTTCCTGATCAACTTGCGGATTCCGTACAGGTATCCCCATTGCATGTTTATAGAGGCTGACCTTGGTGCAAGTATCATCGTTTGGCGTGATTAGTGGAAGCATGGATACAAGATTGTTTTAGCAGCCACACGGACTTCGGTTGCAGAATCCTTAACTAGATATTCGGTGATATGTGTCGTCAACTGGTCACGGGTATCTGTATCAACAAACTTTGACAACTTCCCACATGATTCCGCAGCAAGAAGTCTACGCTCCTCAAACCTATATTCAACATGTGTTGGCAAAATGAAATTTGTGCAAAAAAAAAACAAATTAAGTTTGTTAAAATGGCAAGTTTTCTATATGGTATCTCACTTGGTCCAAAAAATGGGGAAGCAACTCTTCCTGCGTTTGCACCTTCCCCACCTTTTCAGCGATGTCTACACAGCCTGATAAACAAAAGATGCTCTTCATCAACATTTTACAAAATTAGTAAAGAATCAACTATCAATGTATAGAAAAAAAATGCATCCGTTATTTTCAGAAGTTGTTCATCTAGGCGGTTAATCAAACCAAAAAAGCTGCTAGTTAAAGATTTCCTTGTGTTGGCATTCGGGTGAAGCTTAATGGCACAAACAGACAGATGCAAAAGCTCCTAGTAGCCAACCATTAACAAGAAAGTTTTATGAAGAAGAACTGTAAACAAATATGCGTGAATCTTAAATAACCTCTTGGTGACGTAAGGTATTAACGGAGATATCCCCAATAACACTCTTGCCATCTTCTCATGCATATCATTTACCTTGGAATCATTTTCGGTGACCATTTCTGCTTCTTCTACCTTAGGATCAGATTATGCCGCCATTTCTCTTCGTCTTGAAGTAGAGAGAGACTAGGCAGACCAGAGGTGGAGAAGAGAAAGACAAAATGAAGAGTATGGGATTCTTTGTTAAAACAGAATGGTTAAGCACCGAATGATCCTGTTGTCTGAATATTTCGATGGCTCTGAATGAATCTGCCTTTGAATGTGACATGCTATTTGATAAAGGTTCTGAATGATGAAAATTACCATTTTAACTTTAATTGTGATATATTATATTATAAGATATGATTGTTTAACAAGACAACGTGTGAAATAAAGAGTATTAGGGTAAAATACCTGGTGCTTAATGATTCGGAATGTACTTTAAGGTAGAATAATTCAACTGCATTCTTATATTTCATTTAGCACAGTGTTCATTTAGAGGCAGCAATTAAACACACTGAATGCTGAACGATACAATCTTCAGTGTTGAATGGTTCTATTAAGAAGCAAACAAATAGCCCTTTAGACAAAACGAAGAAATTCATTATGTTTTTATTGGTTATTTCTGTGTGCCTAGAATCAGAAACTGTTGTTTTATTTTACCTTTTTAATTCGTTTTACAGATTTTTTTTTTATGTTTAATTTGTATCTAAAAGACAAATGATTACTTTTAATAAGTGCGAATGGTCGAACAACATCATTTCTCTTCCTCCGGTTTTACTAATTTGACGTGCTATTCTAAGTTTATTCACTATTGTTTTTTTTTGTCCTTTGAACGATAGCAGTATATTAAAAGCTAGCAAAATTCTAAATAAATATACCAAAATTTTAAAATAATACAAATGACATCAATGAACTTAGAAAAATCACTAGAAACTTCACTCAAAATTAAAACAAGTAACACGATTACTAGCTACGCGCCTCAATAGGATTTGAGCACAGCTTAGCCAATTCACTCTCCTTTTTAGATTTTCTCTTGAGATTAGCCATAGCAAACAAGTGCTTTTTAGATTTCCTCTTGAGATCATCTAAGCAAAATCTGATTTATGTTTTCGTAGTCTTCCTCTTAAAGCAAGCATGCTATTTCCATAATTTTATCAACAAAATTAATGTCTTAAGATAACTCGAAACCCTTTTTGAACCATGTTAACATGGGTGATACAAACTCAATAGAAAACTAAAATAGGTAAAAAAAAATTGGTCTACACGAACATGACACAAAAAAAGGGTCTTGTTCATGTAAACCTGTTTACCTTGATAACCTGATTTTGTTAATTAAAATTTTTATACTTTAAAACAAAATTATATAAAAGAGGACCGATTCCGTAAAAGATTGGATCAAAAAATGGAAATGGAAATTCACCGGAAAAATCTAAGTATAACGTTGGTGCGTCCTCAAAAATCAAAATATCAAATCCATTTGTGAATTGTGTGAAATACTTTTGGACCCGGAATCTGAACAAAAAATGAGTCTACCCGAAATCTAAAAATAATAGTCAGTTTTATGTATCCATACCAACTTTATATGCAACTGTTTCTCGAAAAATGGTATGATCAGAAACCCAACCTGAAAATTCGCTTTTTTTCTCATAAATACAACTCGAACCGAATACAATAAAGCGATGTGCACCAAATTTGACATGAAATTAACTTGGGTCAAAATGAGTCAACACGAAATTGACACGACCTAAATTGTCAGCCTCAAATCTATATCTATATCATATACAATGAGTATCCCAAGCACTTTCAGAGTAAAATAAACAATCCCAAAGACTTTTGAAGTTGCTTATTGCTCAATGAGCAGTGATTTTCAAAACTTAACAACTTTAAATGTGCAGACAGTCTATATGCTCATATTGAAGCAAACGAACAGGTGTATATCTCCTAAATTGGTTCAGCTTGATCTTAAGTAGATTTTTGAGACACTCTATAATAATATCTTTTTATTTTTAAACTTTTACAAACAACTATATCTATTTTGTTGTCATGTATATGTTATTATGTTTGGGGGTGTGTTGTGTTGTGGTAATGTATTGGGTCTGAATATGAGATGTATAAGGTACAAGTTAATACAGCACTCACACTCTCATTCTAATATACTAACATCCTTTTTACCCATTCTAATATACTAACAATATGCTCCGGGCTGTTAAAGACACAGTCTTTTTACTCACGGATGGAAATATGAATATCCCGAATCTCTTCTTCTCGTGATAGAAATATGAATGTCTATATCTCACCTTCCCCGTTACCCCGTATCATGACGGCTCCGGTGAGAATGTGTGATGTGTTTGTATATGACAATACGGTAAAAACTAAAGAGGGTTGAATTTATGTTGGTTAATCTCAAGGTAGCTATTGAGTATTGACCAATCAAGTTAGTGGGTCCCAAAAAGGGTATAAGAAATCAAAGGCTGTCGATACTAACAATACCCACCAGTCATCAAGAGTTCAGTCTCACCTCAATTTTTCATTTTTTCTCCCAATGTTTCCCACTTAATTACCATTCTACCATCCCATCCCTAAAGCAAGGAATCCTTTCATTTTCATTATCATCCCTAATTCCAGCTCTCCAGACAACAAATTCAACACATTTCACCCAAATTATTCAGGTATGCAAAACCCCAAATCTTATCTTGATTTATTCTAAAAAATTCGTCTTTCTTAATGGATATTCTAACTCTATGAAAGATTGTACCTTTTGCTTCAGCTGTTGTACCTGCCTGCTATGCAGCCTACCGCTTATTATGGTGCTTTAACAATAAAGCAAACAGCTCAATGAAAATGTTGTACCTTTGCTCTGGCGAACACTGCTGATACTGAAAAGCTAGCTCCAGTTCTGACAAGTCAGGTTTCTGGGTGTTCGTTGTACAATCCTAGAAAAGGTTTCTTGATTTTCAATTCTGGTTAATTATCGAATCCAAATTCGACATAAAGTATTTCTTGATTCCACAATATCCAAAGGGTTTCGAAATTCTATCCTAATGATGTTGAAATTAAAGCAATTAATTTGATAATTAAAAGTCAATGTCAGACTTGTTACGACAAGGAAACAAAAAAAATCGAAACAGTTGTGTGTGATTTCTCATTTTCAGGTTGTTTATATACGAGTAGAAGAATTTCGCAAAACTGACAGATTATTTCTTAGTTTTACAATATTTAAAGGTTTTCTAGATTAATGATGAATGAAACAAAGCAGTTCATTTGACATCTAGAAGTCAAAAGTTGACTCTGTAGGACTGGGAAGCAAAACATTATCGGAATCATTTTGTGTGATTAACAACTTTTTGGTTGTTATCTGTAAGATTAAGTAGGTTCTTTTCTGATATACAGATATCTGAAAGAAGAGCATTTAGATTTGATTCTCAGATTAGTGTTTCTCCTCTGTTAAAGCTCGACATGATTCCATATTCTTAAAGAAAATTAAGTTAGTTATTAATCCGCTCCTAAACCTGCAGATGATTCTCGCTAACTTAAGTCAAAAAACGTTATTCTTTGACCCTAAGTTGAGCATTGAAGTATTTCTATCTTTCTACACTGTTTTCACCTAATTATGGTCCCAATTCTTGAAGCCAAGAGAACTGTAAAAATAGAGGGAACACAGACAGTTAATCAGTGAAGAGACCCCAGATGGAATCCCCAGAGGTACTTATTCCATTTTTCTTACAAAAGTTTTGTGGAGAAAGGATGAGATTTTCATTTTCTGGAAAATATTTAAAGATTTGGAAAATGCATTCAGTTAAAAAAAAAGAATAAATTTTCCAGTTTTCAGTTTCTGAGTTGGGATTTTGAAGTTTGGAAAACTCCTCCCATGAGTTTTCCAATTTTTTAGAAAAATTGAAAGAAGAAACAGGTAACAAAACATGTTTTCTGTTTTCTGAGTTCTCTTCAATTTTCCCTTTTTTTCAGTGAATATAATGTTTTTGTTTACCATTTATGTTTTCATGTTCTTAAAAGCTATTCCCAACTCCAAGAAGCGATGATAATCCATACAGAGTTGTTGACTCTACAAAAGCCCAAGCTGAAACTGAGCTTTCTGCTGCTCGCAAAAACGTGCGAGACCTGGCTCTAAAGATTGAAGAAGCAAACTCAAGGGCTAAGGGTATGAAGCAAAAGCAACACAAAACTTTAAAATTGTATGAACAAAAACAGGAAGGGTCCATGAAGAACAGGGAGGATTATCGGTATGCACACGTGGTGAAAGAAATCGAACACATCAAAAATGAATTGGGAAAATTGAAGCTCGATATGACACGTATTTTAAAGGAAAAAAGACACGCAGAGAACACATTCAAAGCCTCGAGTTCTAAAGCAACCACACTTTCGAGTGCTGTGGAAAGAATCAAGAAAGAGATCGAAGAACTCGATGAAGAGCATGTTCTTGTGGAATTAGCACGAATCGAAGCTGTTAAAGAACGAAAAGCCATTGAAGCTCAGAGGAAAGAAGAAGATGAGCGCTACCAAATCCAGTTGGAAGAAGTTAAAAAGAAAGTCAAGGAGAATGACCAAGAGAGTGAACTGACACAAGAGCTCCAAGTAACACTGTATAATATAAATTTGTTAGAACATGAACTCACTCGGGCTAAAGAAACAAACAGGACGCCCGATTTGTTAAATACGGTCACAGAAGAACTAGCAATGTCAAAAAAAGAACTTGCTGACATTAAAAGGGAAGGCTTTAATTTCATGACTTCCATGGATGTAATCAGAAATGAGCTCAGACACGTCCAAGAAGAGAAAGCTCGTGCGGATAAAGAAGAAGAGAAAAGGGACTTAACTATTCAGACTCTAAACTCAAAGATACTACATGGGAAAGCCAAATTGGAATCTGTTACTGCCACCACTGAAAAAGCCAACTCAATTGCAGAAAATCTATCACTCACGGTTGAACAACTAAGAGCAGAAACCGAGACAGCAAAAAAAGAGAAGGAGATAATCACTGAAGAAATTGCAAAAATCAAGTTGGAAATGCCTAAAACAGAGTCTGAAATAGAATTATCGGAAAAAAGATTAGAAGCTGCCATGGAAGAGTTGAAAAACGTCAAGTCATCAGAACTCACCGCTCTAGAGAATCTGAAAAATCTGATTGATTCTACAGTACAAGCTCGGGAGTTAACCTCTCTAAATAGATCAACAATAACAATCACCAACTTTGAATACGAGTATTTAACAGGAAAGGCGGGTGGTGCGGAAGTTATTGCTGATAAAAAAGTTGCTGCAGCTCAGGCTTGGGTGGAAGCCTTGAAAGCAAACGAAAAGGAGATACTGATGAAAGTTGAAATGGCTCAAAAAGATATCAGAGAGCTCCGCGTGGAGGTAGAGGAAGAAGGCAGGGAAGTGTATGGAACAGATCCAGGTGGGAGAAGGAGGAGCGTTGATGGAGAGTTGAGTAGATGGGGGCAAACTGGGGCAAAAGTTTTGGCATCTCCTCGGAGGTCAATGCACAAAATTGGAAGTATGACACCTAGGATGCGAGCTAGATCACATCAGTTACTATCTCCAGCAACCCGTCAAGCAATTAAATCGGCTTCTTTCACTAAGAAAAGGGAAAGGGCGACACGAAGTTTAGGAAAGTTATTGGATGACAACAATGAAACGGGTGAGTAGATTCTTGGAATATAAAAAGCTCTTCTGATGTTCAAAGAACACTGTGCTAATGGAATAAAGAGTTTCATCTCGTGTATATATTCCTAATCTTTAATTTCTAACCATATAATCAGATTTCAAGTGTAGTCATGTGTAAATAAAAGAGAAATATTAACAGGCAGAAAAGATAATGAATGAGACTTGAACAAACTCTAATACTGTTGAAATGACTTTTACAAGCAATAAACAAATGGAAAAGGGAAACATATAACTTATACTAATATTGATATGTTATAACATAATAACACGGGGGACGAGGCCCTCAACACCAAACAGGAGAGGTGTTGCTGAGCAAAGAAATGAAATGAGTAAATAGATAACTAAAATAGTAACAGATTTAAAACACATACTGACACCACTGCCACACACCTTTAAAGTAACTTGGCAGCCGTGTTATTGTTGTGACACCCCAATTTGCAGCTGTGTCGAGGAATCAGACAACGGGACTGGTTCTGCTTTCTTCATGGTTTCAAACTTTTGAGGGGGGAATGCAGGTGCAGAGGGCTGACTCTTGTAGATTTGAGCATAAGCAAGATCGTTGTCATATTCCTTTTCAAAAGTAGTAGCTTGTGTAGCAGTAGGTCCCACAGGTTGAACCGGCACCCTGTTAGATGGAGTTGCTTGTTTAGCAACCGCTGATCGTTCAGGTGGTGGTTGGGCTACCATTACCTCTTTATAAGCTACATGGGAATTTGCAACATGAGTTGGAGCGGAGATGTTGTAAGACTGATCTGTAGGGCCCACAGGCATCACATAGATGGGGTAGGGCTGATTTGGCGATGGAGGCTGCTGGTAAGGAACATACATCCGGTAGTAAGATGAGATGGGTAACGGGCCTGTTGGGTATTGGATGTAATGCGGTGATGCAGTTTGAATATATTGCACTGGCTGCTGTCTTTGGTCAGGCACATGGGGTATCTGATAACCAGAAACTTGAACATTTCTTTGCATCTGAGTGGTAGATGAAGGATTGTAGATGATACTCTCTGATTCGGGAAGCACTTGGTCTTGATAAATTCGAGTAGAATTATCACTATAAAAGGGGAAAGAAAATATTAGTACGGCTTATCCAGTTGATAAAAGCAAATGCGTCATTATACAACCAAGACAAGGGATGTTGATCTAGATATGCAATTAATGTTACGCCAAATTTCATATGATGCCAGGCCATGAACAAATTTTGCACTCTTTGGAAATTTTCCAGTTCGGATATCGGATCTTTTAGCGCCAGTATAATAAAAGCTGGTTTTGGAAGGTAAATATAAAATTAACTACCTATCCCTAACTTCAATCACATTGTTACAGCTATTTATCCAATTCTTAGTTTGGATAGTCACAATGGTCAGTTTGAAAACATGCAGTCAAATTCCCCCCAAGCCCCTTGTCATATGCCTAGTCTAGATCAAGAATCACCATATACACCATTTAATTAATATAAATGCAGAGTGAGTGAGTCACTAATAATGACAAAATACAATCTTAGCCCATATTATTTACAAATTCTCGAGGTTCAGGCCATTTTTCAGATAGAAACAGACAAATTTGGTTACAGTTAAATTCTAGCATCGCCAAACAAATGTTCTAGAAATCATGAAGCTTTAAACAAGTATAGGATGAAGATTGTCTTGATTACCTTTCAAGTGAACCAGGTGCAGCCACTTTAACCTTCTTATCCACTAAATTACCAACACCATCCTCATTGTTAACCCCTACAGGAGTCGAATTTGAGGCCGAAATCGACGAATTGATTGACCCGAAAGAGGAACACGTTTCCAAAACCATCGATTCCGGGACCGAACCCGAATCACCACCACCGCACTTGCCAGAATCACCACTATTCATCAAACTCTCACCATTTCCTTCCAAACAATCCAACCCCATACACCCATTAGCCATACCCGACCCGTCAGACAATCCTCTGTTAATAATCATAGTACTCTTCAAAGCGTCGGAAAACCAAGACTCTGATTTCGGGTCAAGTAACAACGACCCGACTGATTCGGGCCGGGTAGAGAAAAGGAACAATCTGATTCGTGATGGTGTTGGGGAGCTAGCGATTCGGTCATGTTCTTCGAGCATGTTTTGGAGATCTTCATCGGTGGTAATTGAAATGAGGGAATCCAGGTCTTCGTTAGGTAGCTGATACTTGAGCGTAAAAGGGCGGTTGCCGTAAAGAGTGCGGGAGAGATGGTGGGTTAGTGAGGAGATGGTGGAGGCTGTGGTGCGACGGTCAACGGCGACGATACGGGTTTCGCCACCGGCGTAGCATAGAGATTTGGTTTGTGGGCGGGGGACTATGTGGCCGCCGTAGCTGCACATAAGGCGGATTTTAGGAGTGGGTAAAGGTGGGAGGGAGTGGGAGTGAGAATGGGGATGAGTTGGTTCGACGGCGGCGGTGGTGGGTGGCGGAGGTGTCGGGGGTGTCGGGTCCATCGCGGTCAAGAAGATCTGTTGGAGGAGCGTTTCGGACTTTCTAGAAGAGGTTTTCGTAAGCCGCGGCTTTTCTTGCAAAGTGCAACAAATTGCACTAGTAGTCTAGTATAAAATAAAAGAGTATAATTATTAATTAAGCATGTTGTAGTCTGGGTCACAGGTCGGTGATACTACAATTGTCACGGGCTCACGGCTATGCTTATCCTTGCTAAATAGATTTGTATACACAACTATATATAATTATTATTTTAATTTAAATTTAAATCAAAATTATTAAAAAAATTTATATATGTCATTTTTAAATAATAAAATATTGTATTTGTCCATACAAATTTATAAATATCATATTTAACATTTATAACATTTCAAAATATCATATTTAACCACATTTTTATTTTTATCATTTAATTTTTTTTATAATCATTTTAAATTCTTCTTACTTATAATCAATAATATTTGCTCATAATCTTATAACCTATTTAAAAGAAAATGATGATGACTTTTCAAAAAACCTATTTAAAAGAAAAGGATGATGACATCATCATCCTTTTCAAAAAATCATGTTTTTAAGAATGATGACATCATCCTATTTATAAGAAATTTTATAAATAGGTTATAAGATTGGAGGG
>JAUEJL010084745.1:0-14883 GCA_032274825.1 Drosophyllum lusitanicum
AACTAGCATAGTACCCGCACAATGCAGCGGCTAGAAATAATTCATACTCGATAACATGTCCGTTTTTATAACGTAAGACTATTATATAATGGTTTAGTTATAAAAATGGTATTTAAGAATCTAATAAACTTCATATAATGGTTTCCTTATAGGTTTAAATAAGGGATAAATTTGTAATTTCAAATTACTTAAAATTAAGAGATTACAATAACCTAAATGCTTTATAATATAGTATAGATAAATGAACATGATTGGTAAAAATATTCTAAAAATAGGATGATGATGATGACATCATAATTTTATTCTTAATACTCATCGCAGTCGGTTTCATTATTTAGAATTCGGATTTATTTGACTTAGCCGTGCCTGCTTGACTTTAATATATATATTAAAAACTAAAAATAAGAGTAAGAAGATAAAAAACGATTAAAAGTTAAAAACATAATAATTAACATATAGAACATTATACATACTATCAATTTTCAAAGTGGAGAGGTGATATCTTGTGAGATTTTAATGGGTAGTTTCGTAATTTTCTTAAAAAAACCGTAAGAAATTATAATCTCATGATATAATGTGCATATCTGCAATGTGTGTGTTAACTTCTCTCTCTAACTCTCTTCTCTTCCTTCTTCATCACCCACCTTTCTCTTGTCTCTCTAAACCAAGACCACGGCAGATTACTTTCAGATCTATGTTTTGATTTCGGTTTTTTTTATCGGTGGTGGTGTTTTCTTTGAACGGTTTGTCAGAAAATTTTGGTTTTATATAGAGATTTTGCTGATAGTAGTGGTGGTAGGTCGAGGTTTCGTTTTTTATTCCGGTTTTCAGTCAGATGTGGCTTAAGGCGATGGTCCATTGCGGCATGATACGTGTGTTCTTTTATACATGTTTGTGTGTGTGTGTGTGCGCGCCTTTCTTGATCTATATTAGGGTTTAATTCCTTTGATTTATCTCAAGAGTTTTTATAGGAACCCTAACTTCAAAAGGGAAAGAAAGGAGGAGAGGATCACATAGTGGTGGCTATCCGTGGTGGTAACAGATCTAAGCTACATGTGAATGACGAAGGGGGTTGCAATAAATGACGCAGTGGAGTTAATTACTTTGACTAAACGGTTGCAATAAATAATCATATATACTCTCGATAGACTCAATACAAAGATCCACATTTATCTAAAGGAAAAAAATATTCACGTTGAAGTATGAAATTCTGGAAAAAATAACTATACTATTTTGAAAAATTCAGATTTTTTGAAAACACACAAATAAACTACCAAGAAAAGGAAGACAGCTAGATGCTCTCCACCAGATTCTCTAGTCAATGTGCCAAGTTTGATGATAAGGATGATGATACAACAATTGGTCTTCTCCTCAGAAGACAAAGATTCGGAATGATAACAACCCAAGCTCCAACAATCTAAGCCCCACCGGTCCAACAACAACCTCCTTCCACATTTGCTCCAAAAGACAAAGGCAAAAGAGTAATGGATACTGAGTAAGTGGAGGAAGAGGAAAGAAGAAATGATGAGCTCTAGAGAAAGGCTGGTGAGGAGCAAGAAATGTTGAGACCTCCTTCTATGTTTGCTCTAAAAGACAAAGGCAAAAGAGTAATGGATCCTGAGCAAGTGGAGAAAGAGGAAAGAAGAAATGATGAGCTCCAGAGAGAGGCTGGTGAGGAGCAAGAAATGATCAACATGGCTAACACACTGAACATGAATCTTAAAGAGGTCTTACAAGCAAGAGAGTTGGCTATTTCAACAAAAAAGGAACATCTTCACCAAATCAAGAAGTCAAAAGAAGTAACTAAAGCCACAACTCCAGCAGAAGCCATCCAACTACTCAAGAATGTAGATCTTTCTGATCCCTTCCCTAGAAATCCACCGAGGAAGAGTGTATACATACAAATCTTGAGAGAACTAAAGGAAGATTACATCCAAACCCCATCTCCAAGCTCAATTTGTACAAGAAAGAAGGTGATCAATGTCTAAAGCTATCAAGAAAGAATGACTCCTCTAGTTCAAAAACTATGAATTATAAGAGTTGTCATCTATATGGATTCACAGAAATAAATGAGATTCTATATCTCCTATACAAGTCAGGCAACAAGAAACTGAAAGGTGAATTCATTCAAAAACTTCAAGTCTGGATTGCTCTATCATTAAGTGAAGGCTTGTTTTCAAAGGATGAATATCTAAGACATGTACAACCAATGAAACAACTACATAGGAGAGACTTAAAGCCATTTGTTCCATTTGAAAGGAGAGAACAAGTTACATGGTCTCACTTGGATGAATTTTATAATCTTGACACCAAGATGTCACTCAACATTCTGCTAGAGCTTTATCGATTTATTCCATTCCCCATGGAAGGCATATGCTTCTTAGACAGAAGTGGCATCTGAAGATTCTTTAGACAGTCTAAGATACCAAAAGCTAAACTTGAATTCCTCTTTCCACTAAGACGGGCAATAAAGGCAGAACTAGAAACCCAAACTTTGAGCAAATGGTTGTGACTCAATCATCAAAGTTGTTTGATGAATCTGCAAAGCTTGCCCCAGAAATCAAGGAAGAAAAGTGGTGGGAATACTGAGGAATAGACTTGTTTTTAGAATCAGATATGTATCATAGCTTGTATATAGTTTCTTAGCCTTGTTTTAGCTCTGATTATCTCTTTGTAAAATTTTTGTACATTCTCAATTCTTGTTTGTAATATAGCTTGACACTTGCAAGTATAGATTATTCTTAGTAATAGCTAATCTAGTTTAAAAATAGAAAATATAAATATTCTTCAAACAAAAAAAGATAGAAAGATACCACAAAAAACAAAACAAGGTTCAAAATAAAAGAGCTACCAAAAACAGAAAAATAGGTGTAAAATTAAACTTATAAGTTATCTTTCCTGTAAAATTTGAAGTCAAACTGATTCTTGATTGTATAAGGTTTTGACATCATCAGATAGGGGGATATTGTTGGAAAGATAATTATTTCAATCAAATAATTAAATCCGTCTATTAAAATAAATAGGATCTAATGATAACAAAACCAGAATTTCAGTTAGACTAAGAATTCCATCTTTCTTAACATATGTTGTTAAGATTTTGACTTGTAATTTTCTAAGTATAGAAGTAAAAGCTGAGATAAGCTTAGTACTCGATGAATCAGCTAAAGCCTTCTTCTAAGATCAGCTAAGGAAGGACTAAGTAGAAGACCATCAACTGATGTTGTTTTGCCCTATGAGTTGAGTAAAAATCTCTATAAGCTAAGGAACAAGAAGATCAGCTAAGTGATCCAAATCATTAGCTAAGTACATATTTCAACTTTAGTGTTATAAGCTAATCACCTTAGATGATCGGTTGAACCATTTGGTTAGCTGATCATAAACGTTGATAAGTTTATCTAAGTTGAGCAATCTGTTATCAGCTGAACATTCCATTGTAACACACACTAATCGTTTCTCAACTTATCGGTGGTAATTTCGATCGAACTTTCTCTATGTATATACTATGGGAAATGATTTTTGCACAACACTATTTTAACATACACAACACTATTTAGATTATTATACCATTAAACATGTGGATAAGAATAACTAATAATAAGTTTGTAAAAACATAAATGTCATATGTTGTATATGTCAAATTACTATTGTGTACAAATCATCTCACATATACTATATAAATATAACCCAGAATCAAAAAAAAAATATTTACTACCTTTAAGAAATTTTTTGGACAGTCTAACGGAAAAACGTATTTTGATAGATTATATCTCATTTCGCAAATACCAAAAATAAAAATTTGTTAAAACAACAAGAAATGCAGATCGCCTACGGATGTATATAAAAGTCGATTTGGGGTCTTGGGGGGTAGGGGTGAGTGTATGGTGTGAATAAAATATATGGGTTGATGGAATAATGTGGAGGCTGGGCCCACAAGCATCAAGCCCTTTTTAGTCATTTGAAATAAATAAAGCGTCCCCCACTTTCACCATGCAAACAACACCATACACGTTCCCATCAAACCCCATACGTTACTTAAATGATGTCTTTACATGTTATTTCATGTGGTGTGGGCTCCTTAATTAATTTTTTCTTCGAATTTTTATCATTTTATTTTTGCTATTTTTATCATACCATATAAATATAATACATACATATCTTGTACGTTTATATTATTAATTATTTTAATTATTATTTATTCCACACATATAAATCAACAAGTACCCAAAAGAGAACGACATTTCATGGTGGTCCAAATGTTTTTGTCTTCTTTTTCCATACGACAGTATTTTCTTTCACTCACCTTTTCACGTAGAAGAATAGTAGTAGTGGTTCAACTCACCTAATCATGTTGAAACGGCTATATTTCATGCACATCATATCACACACACATGTACACACACTCCTAATAATGACATGCATACATACATACACACATACATATACATGACTGTGTGTGCATGGATTGCATGTTTATACAAACAGAATGCACAGCATCAAAGAAATGTATAGGAAGATACTTTAAGATGTTATCTTTTTGGTTTCTTGATTTTAAGTCCAGATTTAAAGAAACACATGAAATTATAGCGATTATAGTTAAAGAGAGACGACTTATTATTAGGGGAGCGTTTAAAGCTGACCCTCCACAGAAGCCTCAGAAAAAGTTCTTTAAAAACTCTAAATTTAACTGACAGACTAAAGAAAAACAAAGTATTAATTTAGAAAAAGATCGATTGAAAAACTCATCTGTATAGTAAGCATGATCATTTCATTAAGGATAGCTAGGAGGATAGTATGTCGTTGATGATCCTATATTCCACTTGCCACCATGATCTCCATTAGCCAAAGACGTTTGAAAACCACCACCACGAAACACTGATGAACGACCACCAGGCCCACCGCTGTATGATGGGTACATTGTGTATAACGGATTCATGCGCGCCTCATTTCCCTTGTAAAATTCATTTTGCGTTGAAGCATCAGCTTCATTTTCAGGGCAATTGTCAAGGATGGCAATCTCGTTAACATGTCTGGAGCTTGAGGCAGCGTTATAAACATTTCTTCCAGAATCGAGAATGTTATGACCATGTTGGGACCTAGCTTGATGCGTAGTGGGCCCCAGGCCAAGATTATAATCGTCATGACCATAACGATCAGCTGGTCCCATGAAACCACCATGAACGGGTCTCGAGTCGATGTGACTTCTCATGTGGACAAGTGGATGGGCTTTCGAATGGCGAGACTCGAACTCATTTTGGTACTGCTGGCTAAAGATCATGGGTCGATAAGGATGTTGTTGACTTGACTGTGGAGGTCTAAAGTGCTGAGATGGTAATGATGCATCTTCTTCGTCTGTCTTATTAACCACTGTTAAGTTTTTCCCCATTAACCTGAGAACAGGTTTCAAAGGACTCGCAGCAGAATCAGGAGCTGGTGAAGTTGGGTAGTTGCTTACTGAAAGCGTCTCAGATCTAAAATTCAAACTGCTTGGAGTTCTCATGTTTGATTCCATAGGTTGTTTCATCAAGAAATACGAATCTTGATAGTTTAAAGCTACTTCCTTTCGTGTGCAGCAACAAGGTTGATCATTCTTGAAACTATTGTGAGATTGACCTGTTTCTGTATAGCCTGTGTTGCCATTAAAGAACGGTTTTTTACATGTTTCCTCTTGTGCAGAAGTAGATCTTGAATTAGAGATGGTTGAAACTGGAGAATTGGACATAGAATCTTGATCCATTGTATCATGATGATGATGGTTTTCACTTGAAAGAATAGTAGTAGCTTGAATATGTTGTTCAGAAACCATTTCTTCACCAGGGCTAGCAGGCAAGAACGACCCAGGAGGTCCAGGAATTGGTATAGGATCAACATTTTGAAAGTAATTTTCTTGTTTTTCAACATCATTTGGAGCACGATTAGTCGAACATATCTGATCTTGATACATGTCGATGCACTCCTGTTTTGAAAACTCAGGATCAAAAGAGGTGCTTAAACCCATAAAACTTGGAGTTGGAATGGATAATGATAGCTCATTTCTAATAGATTCAAATTCATCCCCACTAACAATTTGAATCCCCACAGAAGATTCTCCATTTGAACTTTTTGAAGCATTGGATCTTGTTGCTTCTTTCTTCTTCGTTGACATGTGTTCTTCCACTCTAGATCGATCTTTCGAAGAATCTTGAGATGGCCCATCAATAGATTCGATACGAGATTTCTTAACAGCAGAAAACTTCCTTTTGAAATTGAATTTGGGACCTGGGAATGATAGACTTTTGCTTAAAGATGAGAACTTGCTACCCTTCGATCTAGTATCTGCATCATCAGAACGTTGGGATGGACATGCATCTAGAGAAGCCTCAAAATCATCATCACTATCATCCTCATCCTCATCCTCATCCTCATTATCATCATGATCATGATCATACATACGAGCGCCTTCCTTTCGCAACTCGACCATTCTATTAGTTGGCTGCTTACTTAACGACAACGATGTTCTCATCTTCTTCCTACTTTGAGAAGAACCCACGATATTTGATGAGCTACGTGGAGTTCTTAAATCACATCCTGAAAAAGACTTGTCATTCTCAACAACCAAATCTTTCTTTTCACGACATTGTAGTTCCACCTTTCGATTCTTGCTATTGAGCTTCTTAGAAAGAGCAGTTCGCTTAGAGCATGCCCATGGTGGCCTTATAATACCCAAATGGACCGCTTTCATAGTCACTCTGCCATGTACATCTTTGCTGCAATTTTCAGCCATGCCAACATCTTCTCCCTCACCACTTTTTGCCTGTTCATCAACAATATAGTTACAAAAACAATTCAACTAATATTAAACAAATACATTGTATATGTCCAAAAAAGTACAAAATTAAGATCCAAAAAAGAATGTACCTGAGGCTTTGGTGAGCACAATTTTCTGGCATTAGGGCTGAGTTTCAAATACCTTTTGTGATGTTTCTTCTTAAAAAGAGCATGTTTCTTCTT
This sequence comes from Drosophyllum lusitanicum, assembly GCA_032274825.1. NCBI lineage: Eukaryota > Viridiplantae > Streptophyta > Magnoliopsida > Caryophyllales > Drosophyllaceae > Drosophyllum > Drosophyllum lusitanicum. The sequence continues at coordinate 6,988 of JAUEJL010084745.1, forward strand.
ACCCATAATCGTTTTACTCCCTTTTACTCCTTTCAGTAACTTTCGACCTCGAAGATTATCAGATGAACCAGCTTTTGGGACTGACAAGATCCGAACTTTTGTGCCATTTGTGTCAACATAAACATCACCTTCATTATCAGCAACCACGGGATTGTTTGTAGTCGTTCTGGGCTCTTCTTTCTCTTCTTCTGCTTCTTCCCCTTGAAACTCGATTTCTTGAGCAGGAAAACTCGAATTTGTAGCCCAACTTGTACCATTTCTTCTATCGAGTTCCTCCACTGTACAGTGTGGAGCTGTTTTGTATATGTCCACCATTAACCTCATCTTCCTAGGTTTGACTTTATGCTTGACTACAACCTTGGAATTGTCGGACCACTTCATAGTCCCCTCCCCGGTCAGACACTGGTCAATGTGAGCGTTTAGGGTCGTGTTTGAAGATGATGAGAAAATCTTGCAAACTGGACAAACTTTAGATGCCATGGATTCAGAGTTTGGAGCAAACTGTTCAACACCTGAATTCACTTTCATAACCAATCTACTCTTCTTAATGATGGTATGAACAGAAGCATTTTCGGTCTTTTGAGAAGAAGATGGAGGTTTCTCCTTTGACTTTGGTTGACTTGACTCCGGTTCAATATGAAATTGAGACTCTTTATCTCCTTTCAAACCAATTGAATTTGTAGTTACTAGCTCTCCGTTTGGCTTGACTTGATCGTTTGTGGACTTCTCATCAAAACAGCTTACTATAAGTTCTTCACTGGTCAAACGATTTTCAAGACTGCATCTGGTCAAAGATGAATTATTCCTGAGAGAATCAAGAGACTCGAAAGGTGGCAAAACATTCTTGACCCCATGATTCAAGCAAAGTTGCAAACTTTTGGGAGAAAAAGGCCAATTACGGGCAATATCCTTGCTCCTTAAACTGAAAACATAATCCCTGAAAGACAATCAAACCAAACTTTTGTCTCAAAAAGATTCAAGATCTATATATATATTTCACCATAAGAACACAATCTATATTGCTTATAAATAAAACACCATTAATATCACATGCCAACATGAAGGAAAATTACTATATGAACCAAGAAACAGAAATCAACAACTAAAAGCTAGCTAGGCATGAAATCACATAAACAAGATTTATGATTAAGTTACAGAAATCAAACAATAAATTGACATTTTAAACTTGAAATGGGTAAAAAAACATAAAGGGGCCATCTTGATAAGAAATAAAATCAAATTGAGGGAAATTAAGGCCAGGCTGGGGACAAGATGATATTTTTTTTCATGAAATCCGAGCCAAGTACTTTCTTTGCTCCCACTGGTCAAGAGAGCCTGCTAACAGTGGATTGGGTAACATTGGATCTGACCCAAGAAATAAGTAGAAAACAGATCTTGAAATAAATTACAGGCATGATTGTAGTGGAGTAAAGTATTTAAGAATCATGAAATTGGGTATCTTAATTTTCTCTACCTTATAGAGAACTTGGGCAGAGGGTTGGTGTCAGCAAGATCAGTAGAATTTGCAGACTTCAGATCTAAATCAGAAACCTTGAGATCATGAGGGTTTTGCTGCTGTTGTTTTTGTTGATGTTGTTGTTGTTGATGATGATGATGATGATGATGATAACGAGATGATGAAGGATCTGATGGTGGATTATCATCAATGGATATCATCTGCTGCTAATAGTCTTATGTCTTCTTGTGCTGTATAAACAGTCACAAGAACTCTCCTCAACAACTGCCCCTTTATACTTGCCCTTCAGCATATATAACAATATACTAGTATAGTACCGCTATCTCTCTCTAATATATTTCTCTCTCTAGAATTTCAAATTGAAAGCCCCACTTATCTGTTTAAAAGCATGCTTTGTGAGGATGATCATCAGATAACTCCAAGTTATAAGAGCAATTAATCACCGTTGTTTAAACCCATGATTTCATCAAAGACCAACCTGCAAAACAAGACCATATTTTATGTGATATGTTGAAGCATCAAATTAGTAACTTTCTTTTTAAAGAATCCAATTGAACAAGAAAAAAACCATATTAATTAGTTGGCATATATAGTACTACAGAACCCACAAGCAAAGATTTCAAGTTAGAGAGAGATGAAAAGCAACTTCCACAACTGTTATTTTATGTGGGTTGTAACATGTATATCTTAAACAAATCAAGTAACAAATGTCAAAAAGAAAGCTCCACAGCCAGTATTTACAAACAATAACAACATCCCAGAACTAAAGAAACACAAATTCAAGCCTTATACCAACATATATTTCAAAGATCTGAACTTTTTCTTTTCTCACAGAAAAATTGACCACAAGTTTAGAATCAAGAAAGCCATGTGATCATACAAACGCAAGAGTCAACATATCCCTGCATCATGATCTAATTGTAGGAGTTAATTGGAAAGAGGATTAAGGAGAAATAAAGACCAAATTTTGAAGTCAGATCTTTGGGTCTCTAGACTTGTTAGTGAACAGTAGTAGAGCATGACTACATAAATATCTGGAAATAAAAATTAGAGAGAGAAAAAACTAATTTAAGTTTAATTATATGCTAATAAATGGAAATTTAATTCCAACTAATTACACCAAAAAAGAAAACCCAAGAATCAAATTGAAAAGATATCATGAAATCAAGAACACAAAAGCTTCAATCTTTCAGACTTTAAAGCATTCAAACATAACAATTTTAGTCATTAAATTCAATTCACGCAAACATAAACAAGATCAAAAAAAGATCTTGACGATGAAACCATCCATCGACGCAAAAAGATTGAAAATAAAAAGGAAGCATTTTTAGAAGAAAAAAAAAGGAACCCTAATGAACAAATAAAAAAACAAGCTTGAAGAAATCTTGAAAATAACAAGCAAACCTTATCTTCATGAGCTTTTGTTTCTGGGTAAGTTGGGAAAAATGATAGAGAATTTAATTTAAAGGGGAAAAAAGAGAGTAGATGAAGAACAAGACTGAAAGCAAATTTGAGAAGATCATTTAGGGCAGATGAACAGCAGCAGCACCACCACCCACTCACACATCAAAAGGAAGTATCAGGTTCTTCTCTCACTAAAAAAAAGCAAGAAATTTAAACAATTGACACCATTGATTCACCTTCCATCGATGAATATGCGTGTTTCTGTGTGTGTAGGTGAGAGAGAAAGTTGGAGAAAAAGGAAGAGAGAGAGAGAAAGAGAAGAGAGATGTTTTGGTACTCTACAAAACAAAGCTGTCCTATTTTAAATCTACCCTACATCTCTCATTATTTTCTTCATTTCTTTATTGATGATATTATTTATCATGGTATGTGAATTGACTGATATGCCCTTTGTTTCACACGGATTTACGCATGAAAATACTCCACTCATGAGTAAAAGACAAGACCTTCTACCTCAAAATTAAGACACCGTTGTCTAAATTCAATTCATCATATTTCTTTTGAAATAACTTTTTGATTTTTTTATAATACATAATTAAATTGGCTGGTTTGTTTAATAGTGTAACCAATTTTACAAAGGGAAATGATGGCTTTTAGTGATATTTTATTAAATCTTCTTAATTATTAATAAACTTAATAGGAAAAAATAATTTTTTCCTTAGTAAAATAATATTTGTGGATTTAATACAACTAGAACATGTGGCATATTATTACCGCTTGGTTTAAAATGATGGTTATTTTTACAATAAATCACACGGTTGTTTCTTTAACTTTGCTTAAATTTTACATGTAGTAAACTAAATTTAAAAGTAGAGGGTGTAAACAAGTCGAATCAAGCTCGAGCTCGACCTGAAATTTTATGTGAAGTTCGAGCTCGGCTTGATAACTCGACGAGCTTTCATACTTGAAGCTCAAGCTCGGCTCGGCTCGACAGGGTACATTTAACTCGAGTTCGACTCGAAAAGCTCGAAATAATATAAAAATTAAATTTAAAAACCAAATTATTCAAAATATAGATAAAATCTAAAATTAATGATTTTTTAGTAACTACTTATTATAAATAGTATGTACATAAAGTAGATTTGTTTCAATAAGTACTTCTTTTTAGTATGTTTTAATATTAGTTCATCATATATACATATTATATATATAAATAATTAAATATACATATTCTATACAAGGCTCGAAAAGCTCGATAAGGACTCAAGCCAAGCTCTTAGAAACTCGAGCTCGACTCGGTAAATAATTTGAACTTGTTTTTTTGGCTCAAACTCGAACTCGTATTCAATAAAGTTCGGTTTGAACAAGCCGAGCTCGAGCTCGAGTTCGAGTTCGAGTTACTTGATAAAAGCTCGACTCATTTACACCCCTAATTAAAAGTTGTATTCCTCTAAATTTAATTTTGTTACACCCTAAATCCTTTAATTAACAATTAAATAGAATGTTAACTAAAAGACTTCTGGTGTAACAAAGTTAAAAATTGTAGTAAACTTAAAGGAATATATTTAAAATTTGTAGTAAACTTCCGCCTCATAAAATTGTAGTAAACTTAAAGGAATATATTTAAAATTTGTAGTAAACTTCCGCCTCATAAGTTTTTATTTGGGTAGATATTAAATCCGGTTTTGATTTTATTATGATTTAATTTTGACTTTAATTTGACTTAAAATTATTAGGAAAAATTTCATATATGTTTTTCTTAAATCTTAAAATATCGTATTTTTTATCTTAATTTACAAATATTATATTTACCATTTATAATATTTTAAAATATCATATTTAACCAACTTCTTGATTTTACCGTTTTAAAATCTTTTATAACCATTTCAAATTTTTTTAATTATAATTAATAAATACTTGATTATATTGCATCTAATTGTAATAATAATGATTGATGTCTTGTATAAAAAATAAAACCACGTCTCTTCGTATCATGATACGACGTTTCCGCCGTCTCTTCTGTTCTCTCCTAGCATTGATGCTTCCACCGCTAATCTGAGTGTAGACGTAGCCTGTCGCCATTTTAAAATTCTCATCCATTTTATGTTTTATAACTATTTTATATATATATATATATAAAGAAAATCATTGTTGAAAAAAATTTCTTAAATAAAATTCTAATTAACCAATAAGAGTATTTCATTTTCCCAATTTTGACCATCATATTTAAAATGATCCAATTTCTATAATTTACTTGGATATTTTAACTCATTTACATAACACGCGGACCTTTCTAACCTGATCTATATTGGGTTTTCTAATCGCCACTTTATTTAAAATGCATACACAAACAAAAATTTTATATCGATTACATTAATTTCGATTATAATCAGATTAACTAATGAAAATGTTTATAAAGCTTGGCTTGTTGAATTTTTCTCCGTTAAATTGTTCTTTTTCTTGTATTATTGTTGTTTGAAATTAACTGTTCACTATTCATGTTATTTAGTTTTAATTGATTTCTAAGACAAAAATACTATTTTTCATAGCTATAATAATATAGGTGTAGGATTAATAAATTATTTTTTAACAGTGATTTTTAAATTTTTTAAAAATTATAGTTGATTGTCGATATGTCTTTCAGAACTCGCGTTATTTTCTTATAGAAATCTAGGTCAATCTCTTCTTTGTTTCTTATAGAAGTATGGTTCGTTTTTTCTTCAGGCCTTCGGGGCTTACTTCATCAAGTGTTGTTCAGTAAGTGATCGATTAGTGTTTTTTGTTTCTTTATCATCTTCTTCACTTCTTACCTCAATATAAACGAGTTCAATTGCTTCTTTATTTTTGAGTTTATGGTTCGATTGTTTATTTTTCAAATTTCTTGTTTTCTTCATAGATTGTCTTTTTAGATCAAGGCTTGATTGTTTCAAATTCCAAACAGAGTTTTTGATTAGCATTGTCATATTCGTACATGAGAGATATTTCTATTTACAACTTGGCATTAATGTGAAATCCCAATATTTAAATTCAAGAAACAGACTTGTCATCTTTGTTTCAAGTAAATTTACTCTGATTACACTATATTCACTAACTATTCCGATTTCTTTTTATGTTGTGATTGAGATAATTTCACATAATATATAATTATTTTAGGATGACATCTTTTAGTTGCTTGAGTTTTGTTTTGTTTTTTGTTATATATGTACTTGAAACAATTTGTATAAGTCCATTTTTTTAATTATTTTGTCTATCACTTGTTATTAGTTTTGTTATCATGTATTATACTTAGACACAATTTTTAGGTATTTGAAGAATATTTATATTTATTACTTAATAAATCACTCTTTTAGGTTTATTTATACAACACTCGTGCGTGTATGAGTTCTTAAACTGGTCTTTATTAATTTTTAATATTTATTAATTTTATTAAATAAATTTGTGTATCACACGAACATTTAATTTAGTATAATTAATATGAGATTAAAATAGAATAACTATATCAAATAGAAAATTCTATTTATTTCTATTATTTTCTTCTATTTCATTATCTTACTCACCACAAAACAACATGTATAATTCACTAATTTTTTTTGTTCATCTACTCCATTAATTTTAACACTTGTATTTATCTTAATTAGTAGGATAAGTAAAAAGATTTTGCTAGAAGATATAAAACCTCTCATATCAATTACACATAATACAAAGTAGTATTTGAGAATGTTTGATGAAAATTAATTTCGACTTTAAGGGATTTAAAACGATAGGTGAATTCTTTATTGTTCAATACAAATAAATAATTTGACAATTTAATTATTTATGTTGTGTTTTGTTCGCTAGAACTATATTCCAAATCTCTTTTAATGCCACGTTTGAATAATATAATAAAGAAAAGGAGAATGATAATAATTCAAATTTTATTTTATTAATATTAGGTTGGATAATAAATAACTCTATCAACTGGAAAATTCCCAACAAAATGTATCATTAATTAAAAAGATATCATCATTAATTATCTATCTATCTATTTATTATAATTTTTATTACGGTCAATATTGTTATTATCACATTATATTACATTATATTATACTATTATTATTATTATTATATCATATTACGTTATATTACATTATAGGAAATGGCTTACGTTATTTGACATGAAAAAAAGATGTATCAAAGTCTTGCTCATGTGACGGAGGCCTCATGGCAAACACCACCCCCACCCCACCCCACCCCACCCTATTAATAAAATTGTTACGTGTGTTAGACATGTTAATTGAAATTTTCCTATATAAACATTATGTACATTGCAATTCCATTATGAAATAGATAAATATCTATATAAAAAAAAGATTATATCTTATTTTATATTAAAATAAAAATAATTTAAATGGCTTTAATATTTCAATGTTTTGAATATATTGAGGGTGTTTTTATAACATAGTCTTTTACGTCATCAAAAGGTTGTTTACGACAGGTCAACCTCGCGCCTGGAATCCTATGGATCCGAACCGATATTTCCCCAATGACCGACCCGCAGGCAATGATCACCTGTCTTGGCTATCCGAGTAAAGGGTTGAAATTAAATCTGAGACCATTTCATCAAAGTCTCCCCCTACTGGACCCACCAAGCATTTACGGTGGAGAAATATATCACCCCCAAGGTGTTTACCCAGGGTAAGGATCGAACTAATGATAGTCTTTTACGTTATTATATGTTATGTATTAATAAATTAAGATATTATATAAAAATGATTAAAATTTAGACAAAATATTAGGATATATCACTATTAGAAAAGCTAGGAGTAATAAAGACGCTCGTTAAAAAAGACCGGTTTTAATAATATGTATATATAGAAGAATGTTTAATATAGTCTATACTTTATTCATATTTCTAATGGGCTAATTTTAGCCTTTGGATCAATGACATCAATAATCCAAATTGCATTTTAAAATTTTGGGCGGAGTGGCATTTTCGTAATTCACATGTGATGCTTTTACAAATCACATGTGATTGT
>JAUEJL010084756.1:0-14883 GCA_032274825.1 Drosophyllum lusitanicum
CCACCATCGACCGCCACCGCCGCCTACTAACTGCCGCCACCGTCGGTTACATCCCTTACCACCCGTCGCCGCTACCACCGTCACGACAGCCTCCGCCACCACCATCACAACCGCCACCGTCACCACCACCGCCACCGCCACCGTCACTACCATCACCGCCGCTGTCATCAACACCACCGAGCCCCGCCACCGACCAACGCTCATTGACAGCCCTAGGGTGGGGTAGGGTGGCAGAGGGAGTAGGGGGTGGTGGACGGTTGATTGTATAATTTTTTTGGTTTATACATATTGAGTTAATTTATTTTTTGCTAGATTCCAATTCTGGTCTTTACTAAACAAACAAAATATAGTTTTTCACATATTCCAATTCCTTCATATTCATTTAACGAACCAAACGGACCTTAAGAATCAAGATCAACGCTACAATATATAACCAAGATAAGAAAAGTTAAAAACCCTAGTTTACCATTTTATCAAAAACCCTAGTTTCAACAAACGATGTACGATGAGAAGATACATATATACATGGCTTTTAGAATTTTAGTGTACCTGGCCATGCATCTATATTATTTCAAGTTGGTGTATATTGTTGCCAAGTGCATATCATATGGGCCCAACTATCGTTTTACTTGGGAGTGTTGGGTTGGGCATTGCTTATTATATTGGAAACAATTGTTAATTGACAGTCCCTATAAATATTAAGCTGAGGATAACACATGGGTCGAAAACTCGAAATATAACGACCCAAAAACGGATTTTACAATATATATAGAAGTTGGCGTGTTTAATAACACTAATATTTTACACGTGATAAGGCGGGAAATAATACTTTAATTTGTCACGTTTGAACTAACTTAGAGTAAGAAGGGTATGACTATCGATAACATATTGACTTTATACAAGCTGAGGATTGATTAAATAATTAATTTTAACAATCGACATCATTTTTTTGTTTATATGATTAAATTTTGATTTCTACCTTAATTATTTTATTTTACTAATAATTAAATAGATGTCAACTTAGTGTATTTTTAACCTTAATTTCATAATCATTCTTCTAATATAAAAATGTAAAAAAAACAATTAAAACTTAAATAAATATATAATTGTAATCCGTTTTTCTTTTATAATATATATAAAAATGTAAAAAAAAACAATTAAAACTTACACAAATATATAATTGTAAGTAGTTTTTATAATATATATTATAAATCATTATAGTTAAGTCTAATATATGAATACTTTAAAGATCTATTTATTATATATAATTTAGTGAATTCTTTGATTTTAGTTAAAAAAATACTTATGTATAAAAATATTAAACATAAGTAAAAAATCATTAAACATAAGGAAATATTTAATAATATACATATACATATATATACTAGTATTGTATCCGCGCAATGCAGCAGCGATGAATATTTTTTTCTCCACAACTTGTCCGTTTTTAAAACAGGGGTGATTTGTTTCTTGTCTAAGTTATTATAAGTCAATAAAATATCATATGGATGGTAAAATCCAACAAAAGTGTTAACATTATAACTCTATTCTATTTTAATCAAATTACCTATTTAAAAATCCAGAAATTTTTATAAATGTAGGTTATATATTATTTAGATTTAATACTTCTAACTACACGTAATTTTTAATACATAAGGTTAATATAAAAGGTTTAATCAAAGTAAAAAAGATAATTATAATTTCTAAAAAAAAAATTATAATTCATGTTTCATAATCAACCTTCCATTTTACAACAAAATCCACCTGAATAATATTTTAATTAGTATTTAAACTTTTCATATATAACATACAGTTACTATTTTTAAAAATTAAAGCCATATTTTATTACTCTTATACACAGCCCTAAGGGCGTGGTTAATATTTTTCTTAAGGTAATTTGCATTGATTTGATTTTTTAAATATTCTTTATTTTGGAATGTTTATTTATTAAAATGGTATATAAGATTGTTATTAACTCCACTAAATAGTTGCTTTTATTTAATAATTTCCATTTAGTTTAATATTAAGGGTAAGTTGGTAATTTCAAATTACTTAAAATTAAGAGATTATAAAAGGACCTAAGTGTTTTATAATATAGTGTAGATATGTGTGTGTGTGAATAAATTATTGCATATTAAATTTTAGAAAAATGATAACCACAGCCTTTAGGGTAAGAGTTGTGGATAAAAATAAAAAAAATGTTATTTTTAGTTTTTTAAAAATGGTAACTTTGTTTTATATACGAAAAATTAAAAACTAATTAAAAGGTAACTATGAAAGGTATGACAAGTTAATTAATTGTGATGACCATTTTTAAAACTGAAATTACCTTTTTTTATTTCTTATCCACAGCTCTTATGGTTGTGGTTATCAACTTATCATGCTCCTAAATTTTATTAGTAATTAAAATCTTTACCGTTACTAAATTTTGATTTAAATATTTTGTAACAACTTGTGTGATTTATTGCATATTAAATTCAACCCAAATTTAGTTTAAATTGCTTAAAAATATTGTAAAAGATGTTTTAGTAGTTGTACCACTTAACAGAAAATGGTTTTAAAAAATAAAGTAAATGATTTATATATATATATATATATATATATATATATATATAAAAATAATAGTAAAGATAATCATTTTGTTTAATTTGTATATAATCCGATAATGACTAATATAACGACGATGGATGTTTAGATTAAGAGGAGTTTACTAACTCATTAAATTAAGACATAGATTGTGTAACATACATATATATTCCATTACGGATGCTTGATCTGTTGGGTTTTAACCTAATAGAGACTTGATTCTCAAGACACCAAACACGAGAACTACATGCAAGTGCGTGATAGTCGTCATCCGCTATCGCGAGCCTGTAAGCTCGTGATCCCCCGTCCCCTTTCCGGTCGTTCATGCTCCCCTCAATACAGTCATGATGGGGTTTTTTTTCTTTGATTTTAAAGCCAGGTTTATTTATTTTAGTGTGTAACGTTTTTACTTTGTGGGCTCTAGCTAATAGTGAATAAAGCAAGGGCCGAGAAAAGGGGGTTGAAGGGTGTTAGTCTCCCTCCATTGAGCCTAAAATCATTAGTATTTTAAAAGCCCAAGTCCAATACATATATATAAACTCCCCTAACTAGAGTTAATTTGTAACCCAAGTGTAGCTAAAACACAAATTCACTTGAGTACTCATTTCATTTTGAAAACTTTTCATTGAAGTTTTATCAAAATAAAATATTTGAATTATTGTTTTAATTAACATTATGTTTCTAGCACATTAATTCACGACAAGCGAATTGACGATTGTGAGAAAATTTTGAAGACTGATTTGGGTAAATTAGCTTAAGTGTTATATTAACACGTAAGTTTTTGTCTTTAAATGAACATTCATTATTTATTTATCTAGACAAATAACAGAACTTTTTAATGTCGTTCATATACATGTATATCATTAGTATTATAATAAAGTAAGACTGACTCCCGCTATATTAAAATTCTAGCTTTGCCCTTGAAAAAAGCCTTTGCATATATATATATATATATATATATATAATGGGAGGTTCAGATGAGAATGGATATTTAAGTGAGAATGAAAGACTTAATCCTGACACTTCATTTGATTTAATCGGATGATCTACATCTGCCTCTTCATTTTATTAATTACCCATCCATGAATTGCGACGATTATGAATTGCAACCGTTAGATCTAATAGATCAACATCTAATTGATAGTTAGGATTTGTTCTCCCATGCATTCTCTCCTAAATATTTATTTTATATATATATATATATATATATATATATATATATTGGATCAACATAATCCCTAGTCTTATCCATAGTACCTAAAGTCTAAGATTTAATAATGGTATTAATATAATTAGTTAAAGAATTATAAGATTTCATTATAAAATGAAGGGTATTATAAGAATATTTGATTAAACATTTAATCTCCCACACCCAAATACACGTTCTTTCCTTTTTTCCCTAGAGCCTCCGTCCAGCCGAAAATAATATAAATACATGATTCAAAATGATAACAATAACCACCTGTAACACTTCCAGATGAAAATGATAAAATTATACAGGATTCAAAATGATAAGAATAACCGCTTGTATCATAGAATCCTTCTAGATGAAAATAATAACAATATTCAACATTCAAAATGATAACAATAGACTCCTTTCAGATGAAAATGATGACCAAAATTTTGACATAACACGACGGTAATGATGATCAAAATGCTCCCTTGATGAAAATGATGATCAAAATGCAAGTCAAATGAAAATGATAATCAAAATGTAACACAGATGAAAATGATAACTAAAATGCTACATCATTTTCATCTGAGTTGCATTTTGGTCATCGTTCTCATCTGGGTTGCATTTTCGTTATCATCTTCGTCTTGGTTGTATTTTGTCCATCATTTTCATCTGTGTTGTATTTTCAAAATAAAAATTTTAGAAAAATGGGAATAGTGGTCTTGGTTAAAAAATGAATAGATTGATATAATTTTTTTTGCTCAAATTCTTAAAATTGAATTAGCTATGATAATTTGAAAGTTTAATGGGTAATATATATTTTTTTTAAATGGAACTTAGAGAATTGGAAGAGAGATGCGCGTGGGTTAAGCTTAAATTTGTCAATTCCCCTTTACCCTTTTAAATGATTGACCGAGATTTGAATTAGTTATGGTAATTTAAAAGTTTAAGGGATAATATATTTTTTAAAAATGGAATTTGAAGAATTGGACGAGAGATGTGCGTGACTTAAGCTTAAATTTGTCAATTCTTATTTTATCTTTTTAAATAATTGGCTGAGATTTGAATTTTAGGTTTTATATTTAATGAAAGTTGTATATAGAACATTGTATATATATGTTTAACTTTTTAGGGGAGGGATATTTTAATAGAATTTCTATGATGATTGACACAAGAAACAAATTTAAAAGAGGCAAGGGGGGGGGGTCGTCATTCGTCAACGCATAGTGGTTGAATCAATTGCATCGCATCGCATTTAATTTAAAGACGTTCTCTAACTACGACTTGCTTCTACGCATGTACTACTACGACTTTTTGGTTTTCAACTTTTTTTTATTTCCTTTTCTATCACTTAGCAAAACACTTTCTTAAGAATTAATTTTTATTTAATTACACCTACTTTATTTACATAAAAATTATATTTAGTACTTATCTTCATATTTTTGTAAGTGTTAATACCATTTTTTTTAACATTGGGAACTTGCATTAAATTAGGGAACCAGTACATACAGTTTGCAGCTCAAACCCTACCACTAGATAAATGTACAACTTTCCCTACGTTCAGTAGATTCACAACACAAGTGACCGAATAAATTTGGCCACTATTCATAAGGAATGAAAATCTTCATAAGGAATAATAAATTTGAATATTATCCTATTGCATGTATTTTCTATGTACGTGTTGTAATGTAAATCTTCATAATGACCGAAAACAATTATATATACTGAAATATTAGAATCATTTGGTTTGACTTGGTTAAAGAATCTAAATTTAAAAGATAAAAATCATTTAAATACTCATTCGCAAAACTACAAAAATACCTCTAAAAACGTTAATGGGAATTATTAATTCCCATGTAATAAACATATCCATCTGACATTTTTACCCCTCAGAACTAGCATCTGTTGCTAGAATTACAATCAAACCCACTTAATTGCACCATTACTGTACAACAAAAGCAAATTAAATGTTTGACGTCATCACAAAAATCGACTTACATTTGAACACGAACCAATATGATTGACATATTGATCTTAGAACCCAATACGGTCGAACCAACAAGATCGACAGATTCCAGCCAGTGCTTTAATTGAGAGTAGGAAGTGTGGAATCGAACCCACTTTATCACCAATGGGTTCTAGCCCAGCGGTATTGGTGTTTGGTGTTGCCCATAGCTTAAGGTTATGAGTTCGAGTCTCATAGTAGATAAAAATGGGGTAAATTTAGGAGCCGTTAAAAACTTAAAAAAGCTAGGGTTTATCGAGGTTATACGAGATGTTTTATCAGTTATCTTGAAATTTGTTGGGGGTATACGGGTTCACAAGATGAAAGGTTATTTATGTTTAGGTTAGGATAAAAATATATAATTAGATAACATGAGTTTAGGTCTTAAATTAATTAGTTAAAAAAGTTTAAGGATTAAAACATTCACTATAAAAGTTTAGGGGTTAAACCATATTTAATTCATTTGTTTATTAAAATAACTATACTTTTCTTTTTCAATTAAACGGAAAAGAAATAATTTTTTTTGAACAGCAAAACGGAAACACTAGAATAGGAGTTTCGGCATAGACATCACCTCCAACTAGTGCCCCAAAATATATTAAATACATCTAGCAAGATGCTAGATAAAAGAGTTTACAATACAACTATTAATAGATATTGGATTACAACACTCCTTACACCAATCTAAATTATTGAAATTTGCTCTGTATTTCAACCACGTATAGAGTAAGGCTTGCGATTCCATCACCACTTGGAATGCAGAAAATCTTTTACGATTGAAGATCATATCATTTCGTGCTTTCCAAACTATCACATGATTGTTCCTGTTGGTGCCTCAAGAAAGTTTCTTTTCTTTTTTTGACCGTTCTCTACTTCTCCATCAATTAAATTGACTGGGCTTGGTAACATGGGCTTGTAACCCGAGTGGAGGCATTAAGGTTAAATGAGGGTGAAGGACTAGGGTTGGTTTTAGCTTCCGGGAGTTTATGGGGGGTTTAGCTTACAGTGGAGGTTGAATAAGAAGGGACAAGAAAAGGAAATAACATTTAAGGCATAATAAATTAGTAATTGAAGACTTTGTAATCATAAAGTCAATTATTGACTATTAAGTGCGTGGGTCATGTGATTTCAAATTGAAAGTTACGCACGACTTACCTTATTAAAGTCACGTACAATTGTTATTTTATTTGACCAATTCACTTCACACTATATATATGCATGCAATGCTATTTTCAAAAGAAATTAATGTTTCCTTTTCTATTCTATTCAATGCCTTCTCGTATTCTTGAAAAGTATATATATACTTTTGTTTCAATTTGTTTATGTGACATTATTCTTTATTTAAGTTTGATAAGGACAGTATAAAAAAAAATTTAATTAAATTGTTTTAACTGTTATTTATTTAATTATTACTCACAACTTTAAATCATAAGATATCGACATTTAAAACATAATAATCATTTTTAAAGACAAGTTTTTAATTGGGTTGTTCCCAAATTCGTTTATCTATACTTTTATGAAGAATGTTTAATATATTTCATACTTAATTCATAGTTTTAAGAGACTAATTTTAGCATTTGGATCAATGACATCAATGGTCCATATTACATTTTAAAATTTTAGGCGGAGTAACATTTTTGTAATTCACATGTGATGTTTTTACAAATCACATGTGATTGTATACCGAATCACCTGTGATTGAATATTAAAAATTTTAGTACTATGTTTTTTACATAGACTTTATTGAACACAACTCATACTTTTATATCATGTGACTGTTAGAAGGTGCTAATTTACAACATTAATAAAACGAAGATAAGAGATGTTAAATATTTTTGAGTCATCGTCACTCGTCAGTGCCAATTTACATTATTTATGATAATCGGGATACACATATTATACTAGTTTAGTGTGGTTATGAGTAACCACAATGTCACTTCGGGAACATCCAATAAAATTGAAACCATACATGATACATAGTAGATTAGCATGACCCGGCGCAAGGGTGACGTGCACATAATGAGTAATCACAACATATGCTGGGTGATAAGTTGATTGTTAAGAATATAATATTAAGTGGGTGTTTGTTTTAGCTTATTAGGAGTTTTTTTTTCCGGACTACATAAGCTTGTTTTTTTTAGCTTATTTTTTACGAGTTTAGCTTATTTTCTTCTTGTAACTTATAATAAGTTCAAAAGTCAGAAAATAAGCAGTAAAAAACTAGTTTATAAAAAATAATCCCGAAAAATAAGTCCTAAATAAGCTAAAACAAACACACCCTAAGTAACCGTGTGATTGTTTAGTTAGTTTATTATTGTCAGCATATTTGTTGTTGCTCCCCTCTAAAATTTTTAAGGTCCGTTTGGTTCGCGGAAAGAATATCAAGGTATTGAAATTTGACCAAGGAATTGGAATTCATAAAAATTGGAATTTGTGAAAAACTATATCTTGTTTGGTTAGTAAAGACCGAAATTGGAATCTAGCCAAAAATAAATTAATTCAATATGTATAAACCAAAATTAAGACAACAATTATGTTTTGAGATTCCTTATGAATTTGAAGAATTCCATCCATTTGGGAAAGGAATTCCCAATTCATTGATTTAAAGAATTCATTGGAATGGTCAAATTCCATTCCATAAATTTCGCGAACCAAACACAAACAAGATTTAGGAATGCACAATTCCAATTCCGTCCAATTCCAGCGAACCAAACGTCCTCTTAGTTAATAAAAATGATTCAGAGTAGGGCTGTAAACAAACAGAATGTTCATGAACCGTTCGTTAAATCATTCGGCGGGAAGTTCGTTTATGTTAGTTTGTTTAATAAACCAACGAACATAAACAAGATTTTCCATTCGTTTAATCAAACAAACAAACACGAATAGAGCTCTCATTCGTTCCTCTATGTTTGTAAACGTTCGGTTATCCGTTTGTTTATGTGTGTGTTTGTTTATATATAGTGTTTATTTGTATTTAATGATGTTAGATTTTCATTATAGTGTGTGTTCCTTCGTTTACGTTCATTTATCACTTATATGAACGAACAAAAATGTACACGAACTAACCAATCTTTTAAAAACTGAATACAAAAACTTGTTCGTTTATCTGTTTATGTTTGTTCGGTTTGTTTACAGCCCTAATTGAAAGTATATATTAATATAAAACGAGAAAACAAAAGGATAAAGAAAATCCAAAAGAGAAAATTTGTGATCTTGTATATATATATATATTTCTTTGAGTTATGTTCAATAAAATCCATGTAAAAAACATAGTCCTAATAATTTAACATTCAATCACAGTGATTCAGTATACAATCACATGTGATTTGTAAAAGCATCACTTATTAATTACGAAAATACCACTCCGCCCAAAATTTTAAAATGCAATCTGGACCATTGATGTAATTGATCCAAAAACTAGAATTAATTTCTTAAGACTATGAATTAAATATGGACTATATTGAAAAAAATTTATAATCCTTTTTACGTACAAGTTTTTCTATTTTGGTTGCTACTTAAGTTATGTGTAGCGACCATTTTGACCATCCACAACCTCTGGTCTAAATTAAATTAGAAATTATGAGACATAAATGAAACTGGAAAGGCCTTGATTTTCATTTCATTTCATCGGAAGATTCTCCGGTAGCGTGTGTGTGAAGGAAGTTTTTATGTGTTGGCTAGTGAGTCCCGATGACACCCTTCCACCCGTTAAAGTGGTCAACCAGTTACCATCGACTGCACATATTCTGTTCAAGATTTTTTTAAATGGCAAAATAGAACCATAAACAATAGCTTCAACATAACCATTACTCTTATATCTATTTATTTATCATAAGTTCTGTACTTCAAGTGCATATATGCCTGCTTATTGAAGATTTTTTATTTGTGGATAATGATCAATAATTATTTGGCGCTAGTTTGGATTAGGTAATGGGTTAAATAGTTTGAGTTATTAACGTACGGGATTGGGTTAATACGTTTATAAAATCATTATCAAATAAGTTAAGAGCCAAAAACCGATAGTTATAAAAAGAACTTTATATAATGATATATTTAAACTCAAATTATTTAAATATTATTATAACTATTATTAACAAAATACCACCGCCACCATCACCACCGCTCACCACTAGGACCACCAAAACCGCCTAGCTATGCCACAATCGATGCTTGTAACCGGGGGTTGATGGAGGTGATTATTGGTGGTTTCTAAAATTGAAAATCATTGTTATATGTCTAAATGTACAAATTCTAAAAACCAACAAACATAAAGACTTCTTAAGTTCGCTACCATTTATGCCACCTCCAACCTCCATCAACAACCATTGTAGCCGTCGCCACTCGCCACCTCCATCAACGAGGTGATACCGATAACAATAATAATAATAATAATTTAAACTTAAATATATTTTTTATTTAAGTTTTGTAACAGTTTCGTTTTGTCCTGATTCCATTTAATAGTCTTTTTGTATTGGACGTTATGATCTCGACCCACCCGTTTTGAGAGGCTTAAGTTTATGTCCGAAAATTATTTAAACGATCCGAAAGTTTAACAGCTATCTATGATCCAGATTTGAAATGAAATGGAAAAAAGAAAAAATAGCAATTAAACAAACCGGCTAAGATACAATTCATGATTAACTGTTATAAAAAAACAATTTATGTATTATTCTTCTTCTCAGACCATAAATAAATATCTTAACGTACACCCTAATTAAAAATTGTAATAAAGGATCACCGGTGTCATCCGATGTTGTTCTTGGTCATATATGTACTTTACCGATAATAAGGTACTGTTTGTTTCGCAGAATTCAAAAACATGAAATTGATTTTAATTTCATTTAGCTCACTTATATAATGGACTTTCCATTACCAGAAAGAATGTAAACATTCCAACAAATAAGATTTCATGCAAAGACAAGTATACAAAATGCAATACAATACGGAATTTTATTTTAATTTTATTATATTCATTTGAATTCTATGAAACAAACGAGACTAAAAGTATCTACGTATACTATGTAGCGATTTCATTGAATTCAGACTTACAACATTTATGGCCATGTTTAAGTTTTTATAGGAGATCCTCACCTATACGTACGTACGTGCTAGAAAGCACTATAATTAATTTCTTCAAGTGACAAATTGAATGATTCAGTTCGTAACTTGAATAACTTAGAAACAAAAAGAAGTATATATATTTTTGGTGATTTTTATATATTGCCAATAAACATTACAACTGAGATTTATTAAAAACTGAGAAGATTTTATATCAAACTATATATATAAACTAATAATTGAGCATAAGATCGATGGCTCACAATGGAGTCCCGGTCGTAAAGGATAACGAACGAAAACCGTCCATAGCAATGTCATTTTGCCTTTATTTGCATTACGACGAAATCGTTATGTCCTCATTATTCACTCGATCGTTGCCATTAACTGTGTGTAGGTACAATGATAATAATTATGAGTGTTATTACTGTGACTGTTTAGTTTTAAGTTAATGATACTGACGTGACAACTGGTTATCACAACTATTACATCACACCACTGTTGAGTGTTGATGCTCTAACAAACAGCGGAGGTCACGCTTTTTGCTAGGTTCAAGGGGCAACAGACTCTTGCTCTTGTCAACCAAAATTTAAACGTAAAATATTTTTTTTAAAAAGGTAATCAAATCTTATCAAATAAAAAAAACTTTAAACTAGAGCCTTAAAGGGAGTTACATGAAATTAACAGATGAAGACCAAGGTTATGTTCCAACTTTACCAATTTATATTAAAAATGCGATCTATATATAGTTTACCCAAGGCAATGTCTTATTTTAAATTTTCAGGAGTAAGCGTTAATTAGTTTTTATTTAAACGGAGATAAATTTTAAACAAAATTACTCTTTCTCAATTTATCAAATGTTACTCGTGACTTATAGAATATTAACATTTCTTTTTAAAAGAATATATATATTTGTGAAAATAAAAATTATATATATTTGTATAGCATTTTTTTTATCCAAGATACCTGAGGCTTAACCGGTGATCTCTGACCCCCACCCACGACAAACGAGACTGCGTGTCAAAAAGCGCGTTGTAGCTCCTCCATTTGACTTTTAACATTCTGACTTTTTCAACAACCCTACTGTTGCTGCTGTATATAAATCCACCATCGCTGCTACCTGATCTCTCTACTTCATCATTCATTCATTAAATTATTCCTTTCTCAAATCCTTGCGTCGCAATCCACGCCGAAACCCTATAATTCACCGATCGCCTATGCCGATATCCTTCCTCCGCCACCTTCTCCTTCTGCTTCTATTCATGTTCATCGTGATTTCGCCATCTGTTCTCGCCACCGCCAGACTGCTCATGGCGGATCACAGAGGAGGTAGCAGGCCGGAGCTTAATCTAGCTCTTCCAGAAGCTCTGCCGGAGAAACTAAGTTATGATTCCGATCACATCGTCGCCAAAATTAAGCAAAACGTTCCATGTGCAATGAGCTCTTCAGACCGTGAAGTTCAGTTGCTGAAGAGATTCGAAGCCGGGAATTATGGAAGTTTGTTTCTGAGCGCTCTTCCGAAAGGAACACCTGTACCCCCATCTGGACCAAGCCTGAGAACCAACGATATGCACAACTAACAGGTTGTTGATTAATTAGTTACTTTACGTACACGAAATATATATAAATATATATAGGGAAGGGTTCAAACGAGAACTATTTTTCGTACGAGAACTGCGAGAACCAATATTGACCGTTCATTTTGGATAATGGAATTCATGGATGAAGAGCGTGGGGGATTGAGTGTAGCAGGGTGCATGTAAGGAATTCATGGGTGGACAATCCAACTGAAGGAGGGGAATTGAATGGTTAAGATTGTTTCTCGCGGTTTTCGTACGAAAAACAATTCTTGTTTGAACTTTTGGCTATATATATATATATATATGTAAGTAGGAAATATTTATAGAATTATATATATAGATATATATATAAACGCATGGCGCACTTGATATATCATCGATCGAGTGACTTTCATCGATCTGTTTCGTTCAGACGTACTGATGATTGGATATCCTGAATTCGTTTGTTCGTTTATATATCTTTCACATTTGTAGTTTTCAGATGTACATAACTTTTTCTGAATACATATACATGTACGTACATGAATTAATTGTGCTAATTTAATCACGTACTGATTGATGCAACAGAATTGAAAAGTGATTAATGAAATTATACAAATGATTGCAGTTCATGCTCTAGCTATATATATAGGTTTTCAGTTAATTAGATACTATTTTGTTTCATTTGATTAGTGCAAGACAGACCATTGATCTTGTATTATTATATTATTATTATTATTATTTTGTCAATATATATTTTGGGAGACTTATAATTTTTCCTATATATTGTAGAAGTACGTACCTTGCCACAAAGCACGAGAATAAAATAAATACACTTTCAGGAAATAGATAGATATATATATATATATATATATATATAGAAGAGATGCTGTGAGGTATACATATATAAATGTATGAAATATGCTTTGATCGAGGAATTAATGGTAGTACATTATTGTTGCTGATTGATTGTTGGATAATTTAGTTAAGTTAAAGCCGTTTCGCGTGTTTGAATTTAGAACACACACTACACGTATATATAATGTAGTTAAAGCTGTTTAGCGTGTTAGTAATATATATATATAGTTAACTAAAATGAGTCATAGTTGACATGATCATATAAAGTCTGATTCTGCTGTTAAAACGTCGTTATATAAATAATCTTTTGTTGACAAAAACAAAACGATATCACCTAATTTTACACATATATCGGCCAGTTAGCGTGAAACACTCAATTTCTGTATATATAAAAGGGCGAAATGGAATCATGTTAACCAAAAAAATTGATGCATATATTGATATATACAAAGACAACATATATTAAATATTCAAGATATTCACTGAAATCAACTTCAAAACAAACATGGTACTTTTTAATTAGCATCAAACTCGTAGAAATATACTGAGATATACAATTAATTAATGAAGAAATGGTAGTACGTTTGCAGATGAGTTTTTTTTTAAGGCAAAGAAAGAGAACTTAGGGACAAAAGATTCGGCATGGTTATTACCCATACCAAAAGCTCTTAAAATATACTAGGTAAAACTAGCAAAAAGTTAGAAAATTACCGACACGGATTATGATATAAAAAAACTACCATATGCAAGAAACACCTATATATAGTTTTTTTTTACAAGAAAAAAATAGATACCCTAGGAAAGAGCTTCGACATGGTTATCACGCTCACCTAGAGACCTCTAAATTTTTTTTATTAAAAATGTTCTAGCAAGATGCTAGAAAATAATAGAAACTAGGGGTGTTCAAAATAATCCGAATCTGAGCATCCGATCCAAATATCCAAAATTCGGATATCCGAATTTTCAGATTCAGATAGTTATATTCTAGAGTTTTAGATATTTCAGATATCCGATATCCGAAATATGATTTTTATTTTTTATTTCTTATTTATTTGATTTTTTAAACATATATAGTTTTATATGCATGTATTTTTCATTTTGAAACGTCTTTGAGTTTTTTTTTATGATTAAAGTTTAAAATAAGTTTATTTAGTAATTATATTTTTTAAAATTTATATAAAAATATATGGTTTTTGAAATTTTCTGATATCCAAATCCGAAATTTCGGATCGGATTCGGATACTGAAAATCAACTATCCGAAATTTCGGATATCCGGTTTTGAAAATCCCTAATTACATACCTCACCTATAGTTAATTTGCAGATGAGTACGTGGTACGTATAGAAAATGGGTGTTGCTAAATTGACACTCTAAATAAAAAAATTCAAGTGTAAGATATATATAAATATTGCGATAACTTTAAATTTATGGTCTTATTAGTAAATCTTTTAAATTTTTTAAATTCAAGTGGTACGTATAGAAAAGCCCTAAATTTTATTTAAATTTATGCTCTTACTAATACAATATGGTATCTAGATTTCTTATTAGTAAATATATTTAAATATTGCGATAACTTTAAATTTTCATAGAACCTTCAATTTCTTATTTGGTAATTTAATTTACTAATAAGGCCATAAATTTAAAAA
>JAUEJL010084767.1:0-14883 GCA_032274825.1 Drosophyllum lusitanicum
TATATAACTTAAAAGAATGCGGGGCAGGTACTCGTGGATATCAAATTTTAAAATCCAAACCCGCCCTGTATTCAACAAGTACTCTCATTTCGAGTTACGAATTTTACGAATATCAGTTTTTTTAGTTTTGGTTCGTATGGGACAGATCGGTTTTTTGGGTTTTTAAACACCCTTACCCATTATTTAAGGAAATTTTATACCTCTGTATATATACTTTGTAGTTATTTTACTATATATAATAGTAGTCTTTAAATATTTAAAATTTACATTAATTGTTTTCGTAATTATATATACTTGTGTTAAACTAGTTAAAAATTTAAAAGAGCGAATTAAAGCAACCAATCTACCCTTATATTTGACTAATTTTGACTTCATCACGTGATCATATTTAAAAAAAAAAATTTGGCGCGGAGCTTTTGATACCCGAACCCGGGGGAGTTTTAACCCGATTGATACTTTCAGCCCCCATTCATCTCATTTCATCCTCTTCATCGGTTTCTCTGTTCCACGGGTTGAGTAAACCCTAGCCAAATCTCACATTCCAACTGAATTAACAATCGATTTCATCACCTTCAGCCGACTTTGGTGTTCTTCAACCCAAACGATTGTGTAGCCTGATGGTCGAATTCTTCTTTCCGCGACAGTGTTTTCGTTCGTTTCCATTGTCCTCACGATCTGAAACCCTACACAATTTGGTCGCATTCTTCTCCTACAATCAAAACTATGTCATCGATTGTGTATTAGTCAAATGATTCGATCGTGTAGCATGATGATTCCCTTCTTCTCTCGACGACGGTGTTTCTCTCGTAACAAACCATAAATCATTTTCCACACCAGGGATCGATGAGAGGTTTTTTTAGTATGATTTGTTACAGAAACCGTAATTCGATATTCAAATTTGATTTGCAATTTATTTAAAAAAATTAATATAAAATTGTGGTTTACAGTTGACAGGCACTTTTACAGTTTTACTACAGCAGCAAGATATGGTGGTGCCAAACATATACCATCTTCTTTTATAAGTCGGGGTGCTGCTTGGCTGGTGAGAAGTGATCATGTTTATTCGATACTATAAAATGATGTTTGGTTTTAAACATGTTTTAATCTTTTGGACAAAATCTTAGAGTTGGTATTTTGTTGGATCGATTATGAGGTACACCAAACAGATCAACTGCATCGGTATTTTGTTGAAAATCATATAATACTTCAATGAGAGAACTTGTGTAAGCACCTTTCGATCATTTTCTAATTAAAGTCGCCTTATCTAATTTGGGAGTATTTCGTTTTAGTCCAACTTATAGTGGTTTGTTATATGGTTCTGGTTGATTATTGATTTTTTTATTATGTGTTGGTTGCTGGTGAATTCATTATCAGTCATTGATTCTTCGATATACAGTAAAAGCCTTACATGAGTAACTTTTGGTTCAGTCTCCCTATGTTTATAGAATGTGGAAAAAGCCTTAAATGGTTGTGACCCAAAACTATAGTTAAAGGCATACTTGGAATATAAATACTTTTATGCTCACAAATATGTTCAATATCCGAGCAATTACACGTGTGGTATTTCTTTCCTGTTTAAGTAAGTCAGTTTTTCTCTTGAAGCTGCAAAAGTAGCTCAGGATAATGCCTCACAAGGAATTCATGATGCTTAAGAAGGTATGTTTAAAAGACAGGTGTTCGTATTTTGTGGTTAATTTAAAGGTTTGGTACTTTGGTCCATGGACTCTCATGGTTGTATATGTGCATGTAGATATTATACATTGACATTGTGGTTGCTTCAAGGGTTTGATTTGTGAAATTTAAAGCTTCATAGATGTAAGATATCATTTTCAAGTTTCTATACTTGGTTTGGTTGGTATTATTGGTGGCGTTGTGGTTAACTCTAGATATGCTACCATTAACTATTCTGATTATGGAAATACATAATCAAGCTTAAATAATGCCTATTTACTAATCAATCTGAAATAATACAAGTCTAAAATGTTGGTGACTGTTTTTGGTTTGACAGCTCCAGGAAAATCGATTTTAGGCAGCAAGTATGTTCTTACAATCTTACTCTATTCTAAAGGTGGCAATTTCACCCATTTACTTCGTGTATGGGCCAGTTTGGGATATGGACTTATGGTTCATTGCTAACAGGTAAACTGAAAATTCAGCTAAATAAGGGATGGGGATAAATGGGTTGACATCAGAATATAAGGTTTGCAGGTTTAATGGTGTTAGTAAATCATTAGCATTTTTGGAAATTCCTCTTTGGTGATTGATAATTAGATTGGTTTAATGGTTGCTGTGAGTTTTGATTGTTACCACACATTAAAATAATCATGATAAAAAATAGTTTGCTATTGACTTATATGGGAAACTTGGAGTTGGAGGAACAAGTTGATTATCTCTTCAAGCAAAGATAGACACTCCTATCTAAGGATTTCCAATCGCATGAACATGGCCTCTTTATTGTTGGATGAATGGATTCAATACTTGTGGCGTACGGGTGTTGGCTAAAATAGTAAGTCTTAGGGTTTCCCTTGTATCCCATAACTCTATTAATAGTTATCATTGATGTACAAAATACCTACATGGATTTTCATTTTCTATATTGACGTTTGTGTTCTCTTTTTAGAAGCATTTTATCTAGTGGAAGAATTTGATGGTGATGATGAACCAAGGCCGGAGTTTCTATGCCCATTTTGTTTAGAAAGTTTCGACATTGTTGGTCTTTGTTGTCATATTGATGAAGAGCATACAATTGAAGCAAAGAATGGGGTATCAATTCTCCTATCAATAACCTAACAAGATGCCTCTTATTCTATTTTAGTTTTCTTAGTTACACTTGTAACCTTGATATTATACTGTAAATGCAAATATGCCCTGTTTGTGTTAAAAGGGTTGGGATGGATTTCGTTAGTCTTATTACTATGCAACACGCAAGTCTTCTAAAGATATCCTTTTTATAGAAGTTATTTTTTATCAGTTCTTTAATTTCTATGCTATTAACCAAATTTCATGCTTTCAGTAGTTTTACTAATCTCTAAAGTTCGGTTTGTTTACGTTTAAGTCTTTTTATCATAAAAAAACCATCCAGCTCAGCTCTGTATGTTGTGTTAGTGTCACTTGCTATCTGTCTGCATGCCATCCTTCGACTCCTGGATATATAAAGTTGTATTTCACATTCATATACAATCATTTACTTAAAAATGGTCGATTTAGGTTTTTAATTATCTGTAACATGTGAAACGGGTAAAATAAAAGAATAAAAACTTCAAGGGAAATGGGTTGAACGGTTGAAAGTCGTCCAAGATGTATTTTGATTTTATGTTATGTTGAAATTTCATGTTCTAGAGTTTAAGTTCAACGCAAGAGAAGATTACGTAGAGGTAGGCCCAACTCAACCTTTTCGTTTTTAAAGAAAGAGTTTCGAGAAAGAAACCCACAGTCTCTTAGCGGTTCTTCCTTTTTGGTTCAATCATCCAACAACTCCGAATGTGATCCACGGTTAACTTCTTTCATCTCCAATGCAACTGTGGTTAACGAATCAACAAGTGTTCAACCTCCCAACACTGCTGTATCAAAGACAATGGTATAAGCCAACAATACTGATTTGTCACAAAGGTATAAACACCTACTTTTGTTTCATTAACCTAGAAATAATATATTAGTAAATCTGTTAATGGTGTTTAAAACACCAATGTCCGGTGTTCATTTACTAATATATTAAAGGCTATCATTGTCCTATTTCTAGGTTAATAAAACAAACGCAGGTGTCTATACCTTTGTGACAAATCCGTATTGGTGGCTTCTATCATTGTCTTTGATACAACAGTGTTGGGAGGTTGAGCACTTGGTGATTCGTTAACCACAGTTGCATTGGAGATGAAAGAAGTTAACCATGGATCACATTCGGTATTGTTGGATGATTGAACCAAAAAGGAAGAGCCGCCAAGAAGAGACCGTAGGTTTCTTTCTCGAAACTCTTTCTTTAAAAACGAAAAGATTGAGTTGGGCCCACCTCTACGTAATCTTCTCTTGCGTTGAACGTAAACTCTAGTAAAGGAAAAGTACTATATGATGAACACAAATTATATTGTTTCAATATAATATAAAAAATCACTTTGGACAACTTCACCGGTTTGACCCATTTACCTAGAAGCTAATTTTTATTTTCTTTTGGATTTTACACGATAGACATGTTAAAGATAATTAAGAAACCGAACGAATGCATAATAAGTAAATGGACATAGATAGTCCCTTCTAGTAAAGAAGTATTAACTACTACCCGATACAAACGAGAAATAAAATGTTAGATATCTAAAGACGGATGGCTAGTTGATAGGAGGTGGAGAGCAAGAAGTGACACTAACACAACATACACAATAGCTAGATGGTTTTGTAGTATAAAGAGCAAAGAACACATACACAAACTAAACTTTAGTGATTAATAACACTACTCAAGAGCATGAAAATTGGTTGATTGTAGGGAAATTAAAGGACTGATAATGAAATAACTTTTATAAAAAGGATATCTTTAGAAGGCTTGTGTGTTGCATTGTAATATGGCTAACGAAATCCATCCCAACCCTTTTAGCACACACCGGGTATATCTGCATTTACAGTATTATATCAAGTTTATAAGTCCAACTATGAAATTGAAACAACATAAGACGCCTTATGTGAGGTTAATGAGAGAAGAATTGGTACACCACTCTTTGCTTCAGTTGTATGCTCTTCATCGATATGACAACAAAGACCAACAATGTCGAAATCCTGTGCACAGAATGGGCGTAGAAACTCGGGCCTTGGTTCATCATCACTGTCAAATTCATCCACTAGATGAAATGCTTATGTAAAAAGAACCGAAACGTCATGTCTACCGCTATGTTCTAGAGTTACTTTGGAAGGAAAGAGATGGTAAGGAAAGGAAACAATTAAATGGATGTGTTCTTGAGTTTTTTTTAAGAAGGGGGATGAAAGGAAAGGGAGGGGGAAGGAGATGTTATTTTGCTTTAAATGTATCTACCGAAAAGTGGGATGATTATGAAGGAAAAGAGGTCCACCTCTTTTTCCTTTCCTTCTAACTCAAGAACACAAATTAATCATTCTCATTCTTTCCCTTTCCTCCGCTTCCCTTCTGTATCCCTATCCTACCCTGTATTCAGAAATCTCCTTAATTCATACTCAAGGATTCATCAAGGGTACAACCAATTCTACAAGGACAAATTTGAAAACTATCCCACCTAAAAACACATACTTTGTTGGCTTTATAATCAAAGTTTTGGTTTAAGTATTTGTGTGGTTAATTATGTTTGTTTTATATGTTATAGTCACATGTTATCAATGTGTTTGTGTAACACCCAACTTTAGAAGTGGTGATAATATATTTTTCTTATATAGTTTATGGGTATTGCGGGTTGACCCGTTAAATTATATTTTAAGATAGATACGTTTAGTTGTGAAATAAATATTAATTATTTATAAGTTGTAAGTGGGTATTGATTTTTTTATACCCAATCTAATTGTCTAATTATAAAAGAGGCTAAAACACACAAAAACACATACTAATGTGTGCCGGTGAGTGTGCGTGCATGAAACTAGAGAGAGATTAGAGAGTGTGGTGATTCAAGAAATCTTGTGCAAGATTGAGCTTCTTTTGGTGATTCAACAAGTTTGCAAGAGGTTTTGTCATGATTCATCAACTAAACAAGAACAAGATCAAATGTAGAAACACACACAGGTAGGTATTCTTAGTGTGTGTGAGAGTTTAGAGAGAGAAAGTAGAGATTTGATGATAAAGAAAATGGAAGGTCAAGCCATGCATGCTAATGTTGTTGTGAGTTATGTTTGTTACCACATATTAAAATAATCAGGATAAAAAATAGTTTGCTATTGACTTATATGGGAAATCTGGAGTTGGAGGATCAAGTTGATTTTCTCTTCAAACAAAGATAGACCTAATCTTACGGGTTGGGATATATATAATCATTGTTTGTAAGACACTCCTATCTAAGGACTTCCAATTGCATGAACATGTTCTCTTTATTGTTGGATGAATGGGTTCAATACCTCTGGTGTATAGGTGTTGGCTAAAATAGTAAGTCTTAGGGTTTCCCTTATACCCCATAACTCTATTAATAGTTAATATTGATGTACAAAATACCTACAAAGATTTTCATTATTCTAATCGACGTTCGTGTTCTCTTCACTAAAGCATGTCATCTAGTGGAAGAATTTGATGGTGATGATGAACCAAGGCCGGAGTTTCTGTGCCATTTTGTTTAGAAGATTTCGATGTCGTTGGTCTTTGTTGTCATATTGATGAAGAGCGTACAATTGTAGCAAAGAATGGGGTATCAATTCTCCTATCAATAACCTGACAAAAGGCGTCTTATTCTATTTTAGTTTTCTTGTTACACTTGTAAACTTGATATTATACTGTAAATGCAAATATGCCCGGTGTGTGCTAAAAGGGTTGGGATGGATTTCGTTAGTCATATTACCGTGCAGCACGCAAGTCTTCTAAAGATATCCTTTTATAGAAGTTATTTCTTTATGAGTTCTTTAATTTGTATACGATCATTCTCATACAACTTTTGTTTTTCTATATGTAGTGCTTTTTAGTAGAAAAGATTATTTATGTCCATATATTGATTTACTTAATAAGGGGTTGATTCATGTTCTTATTTGTCTTTAACATGTCAAACGAGTAAAATAAAAAAATAAAAACTTCAAGGGAAATGGGTTGAATGGTTGAAAGTCGTCCAAATTGTTTTTTATTTTTATTTTATGCTATGTTGAAATTTCAATGTCTAGAGTTTAAATTCAGCGAATGAGAATATGAGATGGTTACGTAGAGATGGGCCCAATTCAACCTTTTCGTTTTTAAAGAAAGAGTTCAGACTTCAGAGGACATCTACAGTCTCTAGTCTCTTCTTGGTGGTTCTTCCTTTTTGGTTAAATCATCTAACGATACTGAGTTTGAACCATGGTTAACTTCTTTTATCTTCAATGCAACTGCGATTAGCGAATCATTAAGTCCTCATTCTCTCAACGCTGATGTTTCAAAGTCAATGGTAGAGGTTAACAATACGGATTTGTCACAAAGGTAAAAAGACCACCTTCTTTTGTTTTATTAACCTTAAGATAGGATAATGATAGCCTTTGATATAATTGTAAATCTATTAATGATGTTTGAAATACCATCGTCCGGTGTTATTAAACCGACTATCATCCTTTCTTCGACCACCAACGAACTACATCGTCCCCTTTAATAACCATCAACCTCCTTTGCACATGGTGAATCTCCGATCATCAACCTTCACATATCGCCACCATAAATCTCACGAATCACCAATCTGCACCATCATCCCTTCCCACTCCCCATCTTCGAAAACCACGACCACCTCATCATCATCATCATCGACACCATATCTGAGTTTAGATGTAGCGTTTATTTGTAAATTAGGTTTTGGATCTTTTTAATAAATAGTGGTTCTTGATCTGTTTTTATTCTAAATATTGTTTAGAACCTATTTGCATTTTTTAGAGATAACCCTTCTAAGTACAAACCCTGCCGGAAGACGACCTCGTAAAATAGGATGAAATTGTCCAGTTTATGTGAACATATGCTTACACCAACATCTGAACTACACCAGTTTGCAAATAACAAACTAAGCATATTTATACGCTAATCCGTATCTAAATACAATACAAGGTTCTATGAATTCCTATGTTTTCATCCCTATCCAGTAGCATACTTCGGACGATGGAACTTGTCCCATATCCCCTAAACACTTCACTTATAGCTCTCACTTGATATCTTATAAAATAGTATCAAAGAAAGTAGAATAGAGAAGACCTTGAACAAACTCACTTCGCCGAGCCTTCTCTTCTTGATCCTTGTCCGAAAGAGGAACGTGCTGGTGGTTACCCCTGAAAATGAAACGAATTGAATTATATTTAGTGACTAATTTGTTGATTCTCAAATGAGTATAATTTAAAGAAAGGGTGGTATTCGGGTTAATAACACCGGAAGATGGTATATCAAACACCATTTAACAGATTTACTATTATATTAAAGGCTATCATTATCCTATTTCTAGGTTAATAAAACAAAAGTAGGTGTTTACCTTTGTGATACATCCGTATTGTTGACTTCTACCGTTGTCTTTGATACAACAGTGTTGGAAGGTTGAGCACTTGGTGATTCGTTAACCACAGGTGCATTGGAGATGAAAGAAGTTAACCATGGATCACATTCAGTATTGTTGGATGATTGAACCAAAAAGGAAGAACCACCAAGAAGAGACTGTAGGTTTCCTTCTCGAAACTCTTTCTTTAAAAACGAAAAGGTTGAGTTGGGCCCACCTCTACGTAATCTTCTCTTGCGTTGAACGTAAACTCTAGTCAAGGAAAAGTACTATATGATGAAAACAGGTTATGTTGTTTCAATATAATATAAAAAACCACTTTGGGCAACTTTCACCAGTTTGACCCATTACCCTTGAAGCTAATTTTTATTTTCTTTTCGATTTTACGCGATTGACATGTTAAAGATAATTAAGAAACTGAATGAACCCATTAATAGGAAAATGGACATAGATAGTCCCTTCTAGTAAAAAGTATTAACTACATGAGACAATGCTAAAAGCACTAACACAACATACTCAATAGCTAGATGGTTTTGAAGGATAAAGAGCCAATAAAACATAAACAAGCTGAACTTTAGTGATTAATAAAACTACTCAAGAGCATGAAAATTGGTTGAATGCAGAGAAATTAAAGAATTGACAATGAAATAACTTTTATAAAAAGGATATCTTTAAAAGGCTTGCGTGTTGCATGGTAATATGGCTAACGAAATCCATCCCAACCCTTTTAGCACACACCGGGCATATCTGCATTTACAGTATTATATCAATTTTATAAGTGCAACTCGGAAATTAAAACAGAATAAGACACCTTATGTGAGGTTATTGAGAGAA
Organism: Drosophyllum lusitanicum; assembly: GCA_032274825.1. Classification (NCBI taxonomy): domain Eukaryota; kingdom Viridiplantae; phylum Streptophyta; class Magnoliopsida; order Caryophyllales; family Drosophyllaceae; genus Drosophyllum; species Drosophyllum lusitanicum. Next base: position 8,976 of record JAUEJL010084767.1, read on the forward strand.
AAATTGGTACCCCACTCTTTGCTTCAATTGTATGCTCTTCATCGATATGACAACAAAGACCAACAATGTCGAAATCCTCTGCACAAAACGGGCACAAAAACTCGGCCCTTGGTTCATCATCACCATCAAATTCATCCACTTGATGAAATGCTTCTGTAAAAAGAACAGAAACATCATGCCTACAGCCTACTGCTGTGTTGTAGAGTTACTTTGGAAGGAAAGGCAGGGGAAAGAAAGGAAACGGAAGGGGAAAGAGGGGTTATTTGTTTTAAATGTATCGTCCCAAAAGTGGGATGATTAGGAAGGAAAAGGAAAGGAGGTCCACCTCCATTTCTTTTCCTTTCCTTACACAAGTTATCCTTCCCTTTCCTTCACTTCGTGCTAGATGGCGTAGGCTAGCAATGAAACAAAAATACAATTAGTGTTCTTAAACATTCTAGTCTTCTTTAAACACTAATCCAATAATCCCTAAGGGTCTTAAATCTTCTTCCAAATGAATTTGCACATACATGTTTCTTAAGAGATTCAAACTCATAGCCTAAACCAAAACCAGTGATTGAAAGTGAAACCTCTTAATTAGAGTCTGTAAATTCTTAAACATACACTAATCCAATAATCCCAACAGTCTTTAATCTTCTTCCAAATGAATTTGCACATACATTTTCATAAAGAGGTTCCAACTTATAGCCTAAACCTAGACCTAAACCAGTGGTTGAAAGTGAAGCCTCTTAAACACACATTGTTCACTCCAATTGGATATAAAATAAATCAAAATTCCAAACGAAATCCATAAACTTAATCAGTTGTGCCGATGAATTTCATGGAAAACAAACCAAAATCAAAAAAAAAAATTAAAAATCAAACGAACCTGATCGAGATTGATAACGCCTTGACGAAGAATTAGATGTAGAGAGACGAGTCCAGGAATCGGAGTCCATTTTTGTCGATCTCAGAGATGAATCTGGTAAATTAACCTCAAAATGGAGTACTGCCCACAAATTTCTTCAAGAAATTGTATGTAAAGATTATAGAATTTTAACTATTTATTTGTTTATTCAGATTGTGAAGGAAAGTGAGGTAATTTCCAAGAAAGAAGCAAGAGGAGAGAGAAAGAGCAGAGGAACGCTCCACCAAACTCCCAGCAGGGTTATGATGCATTCCATTGTATACATGACAAAAACGCCTGTAAGTTTATTATTTTCCTATTTTTTTTTATCTTATTATTATTACTCATTATTATATTAGAATTAAGAAAAAACGTAAGAAAAGAGAATTAATAAATTTTACATGTAATAACTTAGTAGATATAAAGATGATGGTAAAGGATATAGGGTTAATTTTTGGGCTTATTTTTAACATGTTTATTTTTTTCGGTTTATTTTTCATAAATCCAACTTTTTTTTTATTGTAAGTTATAATAAGCCTATACGTTTGAAAATAAGTTTAAAAAATTAGCTTAGAAAATTAGCCCTTAATAAGCTAAAACAAACACTGGAGATAGAAATTTTCATATACTATTAAAAAAATAAAAAATTTATTTTGTAAGTTACTGAAGTGTTTTATTCTAGAAAAAATTATAATTCTACTACTACACTTGCTTAATTTTTTTAGGGTTTACTTCTTCAAATGTATTAAACTATACCCTAAATATTAATGTGTATATCTATCTTCCAAAAGTATTATTGTGTGCATCAAACTTTTAAAAAATATGTTATTTTGTATATTAAACTTCGTATTGCATGTATTAAAGTTTTTTTTTTTTGCTTTTATATGTAATCAAAATACATACAATAACAACAAATTAGAAGTTCAATACACACAATAACATTTTTGAAAAGTGGACACACACATTAACATTTATGGTATAGTTTAATAAGTTTTGAAGAAGTAAATCTATTTTTTTAACATGTTAAATCTGCTAATAATTTTTTTTATTTTAACAATAAATAAACATGCATAGAAGCTTCTATCCATTTATTAATCGTGGGTTAGATCCACACTCCTCCGGGGAGACTTACTTAACATATTGACATCTAAATTATAATTTATGGGAAGTTCTATATCTTCTTGTAACTTAGTGGATTGAAGGATATTCCGTAATTTATTTATCTAAATTATTTATTTATTACACCAACAAACGAAGAAGTAATTATATAATACACATATTAACATTTGGGTATAGTTTAATACATTTTGAAAAAGTAAACCCTTAATATAATGATTTAAGATATTTTAGTTATAAACTATAACCTAAATCGACCCATTTTGAACTTGGTCGGGTTAGTTGATCCTCAAGCTTCCTCACTTGAACAATTTGTGTTAATTATCATTACAAGTTAAGAAAAATAATAATCCAACTTTGTACGCATTAAGAGTACATTTGAGTCCTATCTTTTTAACCGCTATATCCATTTGACTTGCTAAACATTATGATTTGACCTGTTTGAGGAGGAAAATCAAGCTGAGTTGACCCCTTCATAAATAAATGAATCGAAATTATCACCTTCATTTATCATATAACGAGTAGACTAAAAGCATAATGTGTTGTAGTATTGTTATATCTAAAGACACATTTCAACGAAAACTAGTTTACTTGAATTAGTTGGTGTGAATACTCACTTGTTTAACAAGTTGATGACATGGGATGTTTACTCCATAACATGAACATCAATTCAACATATTGTGTTTCTAGCATTCTTTAAAAGATTCCGGGATATGATTTCATGTGCAAAATGCAGTAGAGGCAGACCCAGGATTTAAAATTGGTGGTAGCACCGTACCTAGGATTTGAAATGAGTGGTAGCATTGCCTCGAAAAAATCGAAATTTACACTATGCGAGATCGAAATTATGCGGACAAAATTGACTAATTTTCCGTGCTACCACCGGCTTGGCTTTGGGTCCGCCCCTGAAATGCAGTGCACCTAAACCTGAATGTGGTATCTCTTATACATGAATATGTGTATATTCACATATACACATATCTATCATTTTTTTTGGAAATTGGTGACTGTAACACTCCAAATATTTAATCTTATAAATAATTTATTTAGTGTTAATATTTAAATTTAATCTAATTTGAATAAGATAATTATTTGTTGTTGATTATTAATATGAAGGTGGGGGATTGATATTTCCATTCTTAAATTATTTTTATGTATGTGAAAACTAGTTGTGGTTGATTTATAACTAACTAAATGAACTAGAGGGGTTTGTTTTGCCACTTGCGCAAACTAGTATAAGTATACAAGGGGAATTAGACTTTTACAAGTCAAGTTGAGGTGCATGGGTGTTTTTCTCGTGAAACATCGAGAAGGAGGGAGAGATCTACGAGAATTAAGCAAATTAAAGTGAAATTAAATTAAAGTGACTTTTACAAGTCAAATTAAGGTGTGAATTCTAACACTTTTTAAATGTTAATTTTGAGTTATAAACAGAATGTGTTGAAGATGTGGCGTTCTTGAAATCATCAACTTGGTGTTGGTGATGAGGAAGTTCGTTTCGACATAATTGTTGATGAAATGGGTTTGATTAATGGGTCAAAATGTTAGAGTTTCATGTTTTGATCAAAGTTTGTATTTAGAGTTTACCAAGTGCTAGAAATCGTTTATATGTTGAACTGGTGTGTTTTGGTTGAAAAACCCAGTTGTTCATATAGAATTGCAGCTGAGCCGTGGTGGACACGGGCGTGTCCAGGGTTGACATGGGTCGTGTCATGCATCGGTGATGCCCTGTGGGTTTTAGAGCACACCCAATGCCAAATTGATCAGACATGTATGTTCAACTAAAGGCACGACCGTGTAGGTTTTAGTTGGGGTCATGGATGTGGTGATTGCACCTGTCTGGCGTGTGAGCTAGACACGGCTATGTGCTGGCCATGTTGGAGGGTGTGTCTGGTTTTGTATATAGGACATAATTTGTATTTTAAAATAGTATTCAATAATTATGTGTATGTATTACTTGTAGGCCAATTTTAGTATGTGTGGCTTGTTGAGTGAGTTGTTAGTGATCATAGTAAGCACTTGAGGTGAGTATCACGCCCCTTCCTAACGTGCTATGTGTTGATATACTTACTTGTGTAATGTATGTGATGTTGTATGGATTGTGTACTTATGACTATATAGACCGTGTTATGTTGTGTTGTTTATATGGTCTATGTGGCGTTTATATGACCTATGACCTGGGTGACGACTTGTAGGCTTGTGTGGCAATATAACCGCTAGAATGTATTATTTGTAGTGTGAGTGACGATGATTGATGATCTAATATGTGTAATTCAGTATGCTTTACATGTTATGTTTGGTTGTTGGTGGTGGTGTGTGTGCACAAGACAAATAACACGTGTTACTATGTCCAATGTTATAAGGTATTAAAAGGTCATACTGCTACATATCCAATTAGAATCATATTTGGAAATTACCAATTGTAGTGTGAAGCAAATTAATGAATTAATTTTTGAGAGAAATAAATGATAAATAGTTATTTATTATTTATAAGTAAACTCATTAAATATTTAAATGTTGATTAATTAATTAAAGGTTTGAAGTAATTAGAAAATTATTCAAACCTAAGGGGTTGTTTTGTATTGACTAAAAGTTTAATTAAGATGAGCTTAATCTTAATGGCTTGAGCTTGGATTTGTTTATATAAGAAACAAATCTAGGTCAAATCATCATAACTATAATAAAAAAACCACAAAACTTCTCCTCTTTTCTCTCTCGACTTATCAGCCGAACACAAACGCACAAAACCCATTCGGGTTATGTGTCTTGCTGTCGAACACACACACACACACATGGGTAATTTTTCATGCGGTCTAGTAGCACGGTTCGTGATGGTGCAGTAGAAGTGTAAATCTCGGTAGCAATCCAGGCAATCATAAGCAACTAAAAGGTATGATTTTTAACTTTATCTTTCTTGTTTTCCTATTGAATAGATTGAATTACCGGTAGGGTTTTTATTATAAATTTGTAACGTCCCAAATTTTTTTGTGTGTTTAACAGATTCGAATCATAAAACTGTCATATATCAACTCTATAAGTACATTTAAATATTTAATTACATTCCAACAACTTCAGTAATCAAATTTCTATAAATCATGTTCATGCTAACAAGTGGGTAATCAAAATACTAAATTTAATAAATATCAAGCGGAAGTCTTTTAACGATGAGCCATCTCTAAAGTGTCGGAGTCCCGCCATGGTCATTTCCTTAAAAGAGTTAAAACAACAACAGTAAGCGCGAAGCTTAGCGAGTACATTACTTACATACTAATTCAGTTCATTAAGCATAACTACCATAACTCATTTTACAACATGTAACATTCCCGTTACCGAAGTAAACGAGCTAAACATTTCCGTTACCGAAGTAAACGGTCTAAGCATTCCCGTTACCGAAGTAAACGGTCTAAGCATTCCCGTTACCGAAGTAAATGGTCTAAGCATTCCCGTAACCGAAGTAAACGGTCTAAACCGAAGTAAACGGTCTAAGCATTCCCGTTACCGAAGTAAAGGGTCGAAGCATTCCCGTTACCGAAGTGAACGGTCTAAGCATTCCCCTTACTGAAGTAAACGGTCTAAACACACAGTCACAGAATATTGGTATTTTCATACATTGACTAGCATGTCTCAATCTCAACTGATCCTAAGTTAGAATGTAGTAAGACTACTCACCTGGTCGTAGTTCAATCACAAGCAACTGGAAATCATGAAGTTGTTTAGCTAACGAGTCCGACAACAAGAACCTACAACATATCTTACTAAATAATTTACCAAGCACAAGTCCTTAACCCAATTAGCACAATCTCTAAGGGCCCCAAGTCAGACCCAACTCCTAGGTTGCACAACCCCTTTGGGTCGAACCTCAAACAGGTCGCATGTACATACAAGTCGGACCTAGTTCAAGTCGCA
>JAUEJL010084778.1:0-14879 GCA_032274825.1 Drosophyllum lusitanicum
AAGAAAATAAGTTTCTCTCTCTAAAATCTCTCTTCAAAATCTTCATGGTATCAGAGCTAACCAGCTCGATCCTTCAATAAATCTCGAATTCAACACAGATTCTATCATCTTCTTCTCAAATTAGATAGAATCACACTGTTCATCTTCCATCATATTCTCGATCAGATTGAACCCTAATTTTTTTTTTTTGAAGCACCGAGTTTCTTCTTCTTCTTGATCTGCATCACTTCGGTTGAAATGGCTGAAACAAATGATGATGGCACAGTTTCATCAAACCACCCCTTGTTTCTTCACCAAAATGATAGTCCTGGTCTTATCCTAATCACGAAGAAATTGACTGGCACAGAAAATTACAACACATGGAGGAGATCGATTATGATAGCACTCAATGCCAAAAACAAGCTAAAAATTGTAACAGGGGAATTCAAGGAACCAGAAATTGGATCTGCAAATAGAGCACTCTGGGAAAGAAACAATGACATGATAATATCATGGATACTCAACACTGTTACAGATCAGATTAGTAACAGCCTCACATATGTTAACTCTGCTGCAGACTTATGGTCAGAGCTTCAAGAACACTACTCCCAAATTGATGGTCATCGAATTTTTCAACTGGCAAATAAGATTACTCAACTCAAACAACAAGATTGCACCATTGAGGTATACTATCACAAACTAAAAGGTCTTTGGGATGAATTTGATGCTTTAGAAACTCCATATATGTGTTCTTGTATCTGTACTTGTGAAAATGGAAAAATTAATGGTGAGAGGGAACAGAGAAAAAGGTTATTGCAGTTTCTCATGGGTCTTGATGACAGCTACTCTAATGTTAGGGGTCAAATACTTTTAATGCAACCATTACCTAGTCCTGCAAAAGCTTACAGCATGATTAAACAAGAAGAAAAACAAAGGGAGGGTATATTACCTAAACCCTTTACACCCACTGTCATGTCCCTTTCAACCACAAATTTCAAACAAACAAATTATAGATCGACTTCTGGACTTAACAATGGAAAGAAAAGCAATTTTAAGAAAGGTATTTTTTGCAATTATTGCAAGAAAGAGGGTCATAATAAAGAAGAGTGCTACAAAATAGTTGGGTACCCTCCAGGACATCCCTTATATGGAAAAATTCAGCCAAAGACTAATGTCAATAGGGCTGTGAACTTGGTTCTTGGGACAAATGAAACCCCTTCATCAACTGAAAATCATGATGACAATGCTGAGGCAAATATGTTTGCCAAGATTGATATATTACAAAATCAGTTGAACCAAGTAATGCTGATGATGCAGAACAACCAAGTCAAATATGATTCTACAGCTGGTATACACTCTTTACTTGCTTCATTTATTTCGAATTTGAAAGATGCATGGATTGTAGATAGTGGGGCTACTGATCACATTTCCATATCTCTATCTAACATGCATAATCTGAAAAACTGTCACAACCCAATTCTTGTTTCCTTACCCAATGGACACAATGTTACTGTAACTGTGACTGGTTCAGTAACATTCAACAACTGCTTTACCATCCACAATGTTTTTTACATTCCCACCTTTAGCTACAACTTAATCTCCATAAGCAAACTTACCAAAGCTGCACAATGTTCTGTCTTATTCACAAACTCTTTATGCACATTTCAGGACAAGAACAAGAAAATTGCCCTTGGCAAGCTTCATGATGGACTTTATGTTTTCTACCCAAAGACAACAACTTCATCAATCAAACCTCACTCTACATCAACAGTTCTGTCGCATACTACCAACCCCCACACATGGCATCTTAGATTTGGACATTCTTCTTTCCATACTCTTAGGAAAATAAAATCTTTGACTTCATTTTTACCATGTAATTCTGTTGATGTATGTACCATTTGTGCAAAATCAAAACAACATGCACTTCCCTTTCAATTGAGTGATTCTCATGCTCATGTGTCATTTGAACTTGTTCATATGGATCTTTGGGGCCCTTATAAACAAACAACTCTCAATAAATGCAAGTATTTTCTCACAATAGTGGATGATTTCTCAAGAAATACTTGGGTATACCTTTTACCCAGTAAACATCATGTCTTTTCCACTTTCAAGATTTTTCATTCCTATGTACAAAATCATTTCCATACCAACATTAAAACAATCCGAACTGACAATGGTCTGGAATTTCTCAATACCCACATGAATGAATTTCTTGAGTTACATGGCATCTCACATCAAACAACATGTCCCTACACCCCCCAACAAAATGGAAGGGTGGAAAGGAAACACAAACACTTACTTGAAGTTACTAGAGCCATACAATTTCAAGCTCATTTCCCATCACATTTTTGGGGATACTCTCTCATGGCATCCACTCATATAATAAATAGACTTCCATCTCGTATTCTACAAAATAAAAGCCCATATGAAACTCTGTTTGAAAAAGCACCAGATATCTCTTACCTAAGAATCATTGGTTGTGAGGCTTTTGTTCATAATCACACAACTGATAAATTGGCTCCAAGATCCATCCCCACCATTCTCATTGGTTATCCACAAAACCAAAAAGGCTATCTTTTATATGATAGAACAAACAACAAAATCCTTGTTAGCCGACATGTTTCATTTGATGAACAAAATTTCCCATTCTCTCATACCCAACCATCCACACATCATGTGACACCTCATCTTACACCTAATTCTTCATTAAATGACAATCTGCCACCTCCCATCTACACACCACTTCCTTTTGTCCCATTACCTCAAACAAGTACATCTCCTAGACCTACACCCTTTGACCTATCAGATAATTCAATCCCCTCTCCAACACACACATCAACTTCCACCTCATCAAATGACAAAGACAACACAACCACCCCATTAAATGACAACGATTCCATACCCACACAATCTCCACAAATCTCAAAAATTCAATCACCTCCACTAACTATTCACAATTCAAACCCATCTCCCACATCATCACCTTCCATTCCATCTAATTCTCACTCATCAATACCATCACCCACTTCACAATTTGAAAACCATCTGCCACCTAACAATTCTTCTGTTCCCACTAGAGCTTCAACCAGAAATAAAACCATACCATCAAAATTCAAAGACTACCATCACCACATCCCAAACAAAAACCACCACTCACGATTTGTAAACACTTCAAGAATTCATTCTGTTTCTACAAATCAACTCATTCAATCTCTTGACACTCATGTAGAACCACATTCTTACAACCAAGCATCTAAAAATTCTAAATGGATTGAAGCAATGCAAAAAGAAATACATGCTTTAGAATCAAACAATACTTGGGAACTAACCTCTTTGCCACAGGACAAGCACCCAATAGGCTGCAAGTGGGTTTACAGAATTAAGTACAAAGCTGATGGTTCAATTGAAAGGTACAAAGCCAGATTAGTTGCAAAGGGTTTTACTAAAAAAGAAGGCATAGACTACAAAGAAACTTTTGCACCTGTTGCAAAAATGGTTACTGTTCGTACACTTCTCACTGTGGCAGCTCATAAAAATTGGTTTATTGAACAACTTGATGTCAATAATGCATTCTTACATGGAGATCTGCATGAGGAAGTCTACATGACCATTCCTCAAGGTTACAAACATTCATTACCATCTAATACTGTTTGTAAACTCAAGAAATCCCTTTATGGTTTAAAACAAGCAAATCGAAATTGGTTCAATAAACTCAGCTCTTTTCTATTAAACCTGGGATTCATTCAAAGTTATGCTGACACATCCTTGTTCATTTTTCAAAAAGAAAACACTTTTATGGCTCTTCTCATATATGTTGATGATATTCTCATCACTGGGAACAACACTGACATGCTCAAATCTATCAAACAACAACTGGATCAAACTTTCACAATTAAAGATTTGGGGCCACTTCATTACTACCTTGGCATTGAAGTATTGCGTAACTCTACTGGAATCACCTTATCACAACGCAAATATGCCATGGAATTATTGCAACATGCAGATCTGTTGGATGCAAAACCTGCTTCAACTCCATTGGAATCACACATCTCTTTACACAAAGATGAAGGTGATTTGCTTGAAGACTCAACTCTATATAGAACTTTGGTAGGAAAATTACTCTATCTTACCATTACAAGACCAGACTTGACATTTGCTGCACAAGTTCTCAGTCAATTTTCACAAAGTCCAAGGGTCCCTCACATGAAAGCCTTACAAAGAGTTTTAAGGTACATCAAGTTAAGTCCAGCTCAAGGTATCTTCATTCCATCTGAAAACCCACTTCACTTATCAGCATACTGTGATAGTGATTGGGCCTCTTGCTCTGAATCTCGAAGATCAGTCACAGGTTATTGCATCTTCCTTGGCTCAGCTCCCATATCATGGCTATCAAAGAAACAATCTGTTGTTTCTAGATCTTCCACAGAAGCTGAATACAGAGCTTTGGCAGATTGTACTTGTGAACTGACTTGGCTTACTTGTCTTCTAAAAGATTTCAGATTGCCAATACCAACACCTCTTATGGTTCTCTGTGACAATGCTTCAACCATTGCTTTGGCATCCAATCCTGTACAACATGCAAGAACAAAACACATTGAGATTGACTGCCACTTTGTAAGAGACAAAATCAAAGATGGTTTCATCAAACCTGTTTTTACCTCATCCAAAACCCAAACAGCAGATATCTTTACAAAAGGTTTAAACAAGGTTTTACATGAAAATTGTCTATCCAAGTTGAGCATCTGTGATTCCTACACGCTGCCAACTTGCGGGGGGAGTGAAGATAATAAACAACCACACTCCATCAACACCATATACTCGAAGATTCCATCAAAATATTCCTCTCACTTCAAATGTTATAACAGAATCAGTTTAGATGGTTAAGTTAATCTTCAAGTTAGTTAGTTTAGTTGTTAGTATATGATGTATATAAAAACTCACCCGTGTACTCTTCTTCATTTTAAGAAAATAAGTTTCTCTCTCTAAAATCTCTCTTCAAAATCTTCATGGTATCAGAGCTAACCAGCTCGATCCTTCAACAAATCTCGAATTCAACACACATTCTATCATCTTCTTCTCAAATTATATAGAATCGCACTGTTCATCTTCCATTATATTCTCGATCATATTGAACCCTACTTTTTGAAGCAAGTTGATCTTCGAGTTTCTTCTTCTTCTTGATCCGCATTCCTTTGGTTGAAATGGCTGAAACAAATGATGATGGCACAATTTCATCAAACCACCCCTGGTTCCTTCACCAAACTGATAGTCCTGGTCTTATCCTAATCACGAAGAAATTGGTTGGCACAGAAAATTACAACACATGGAGGAGATCGATTATGATAACACTCAATGCCAAAAACAAGATGAAAATTGTAACAGGGGAATTCAAAGAACCAAAAAATAGATTTGTAAATAGAGCACTATGGGAAAGAAACAATCTTCAAAATCTTCGGAATGCATGATTTATGTGTGGGTATGAGATTATTGTACTCTTAACTCTAATCCTCCTAAGATTGGTAGAACTTTATGTTATTGTCTAAAGTTTATATTAAATACACATCATCTTGTGGATAGGACACTATTTTCAAATAGAGTTCATATATCGAGGGGGAGCATCTTAAGAGGGGAGTATGGTACAACCAAGCTGCCGTCCTTTTGATTAAGAAAAAGGGGATAAAAGGTAGACAACCAAAGTCAACAATTGAAAGCATAACTTAAAATATACCATGCAAGTAAAGAAAGTCAAAGTGGATAAAGACATGAATGCCAATTCTTGAACCACTAACTATTAAAAAAAACTTATTAGTAAAATATTGACTTGGATTATATTAATTTTTTCATCATAAAAAAGAAAGATACTGTTAGTGCAATCAATGTCATAGTTTTAATTAAACATTATTTATAATGTTCGATAAAAGGCATACTTTTTTGATCATTTGAACACAACTTTTGTACATCTAAATTCTCTATATTTGTAAGCACAAATGTAATCATTCAAATATATGTTCTAGTGTGATTATTGAGTTGTTAACAAATAAAAGTAAATTGAAGAACAACTCAAAATGCAAGACTAGAACAAAAGAAATAGAGCTTCAACTATTCATCTATTTTCTCTATTGTTGTTTATTGTGAGAGAGGATTACTTTGTATTGTATCCGACACTTATTTTTTGGGTGTTGAGTTATTGGTGAAGAATACCCGGTGAAGATTTGCTTAAAGTTGTCACCGCCTTGAGAAATTAGTGCTAGGAGTTGATTAAAGTGATCACTATATTGAGAAATTAGTGATACAATGCTTAAAAACTTAAGGAGATCGCTACCTTGAGCAATTAGCGAGACGTTGTAAATGTGATAATTATTTTCTCAGTAAGACATTTGTGTCACTGATCTCTTTCGCTTAAGAAAAACGTTGCTAGTGAAGACTACTTTAGATTGAAGGTCAACGAGTGGATGTAGATTATATTTGTTAATATATAATTGAACCACTATTCATCCGATGTTATATTTATAATTTATCTTCTCTTGATTCTTTGCATTATTGGCTATTTCTTGCACACTTATATTTTTGCACTTTTATTTATATTTGTTTTCATTGTACACTTGATTGTTTTTAAAGATAATAACTTAAACTTTTAAAAGCTATTGTAGAAACTATTCAGCTTCCTTATAGTTTCTACAGTACATTTTATATGGTAATTTTTCAACTTAGACACATTGGATGATAAGTTTCAAAACATCAGTATACACAATATCAAAATATAATAAATTAAATATATTTTATGAAACTAAACCTTATTACAGATTAAGAATACTTATTTAATGGGAAACAGTGTATTTTCCCATTAGAATAAGACAATAAGCCAAAAGAACAGCCAAACATCGGGTATTTTTGACTTAAAAAAACAAAAAATACACTAATTCAAGGTCAACTAATTGAAATTCATATATGTCATCAATTGAAGAGCAAATGAGCTATTTAATTTCAAGGGCACTTCACTAATATACATCTTGTTTTGTAATATGAATATAAAGACTCTGATGATGATGATACTATTTTTTACCTTAATTAGCTAGAAATAAACGATGATTATCACATGAATTTAATTAATCGTAGCATGCCCGAACTCCAGCACGAGATCATATTGAAAACACTGTCATCAATGCATGCAAATATGCAATAACTCAAAGTATTCGACACAATTCCAGTAGAGAAAGAAACCTAATTCAAGCACTTTTTATATTTGAATCAAGTAGAAAATCTTACAAACCATATATGCATCATTCACTTAGCTATTCGCGAGCTTAGCGAACAAAGAAGACGGAATTAGAAAACATTTAGCTAGCCTGTCTCCGACTTCGACCTTGAGATGATCAATAAGGCGTACATATATACGTGTTATCCTACAAATCTATCTCAAGCACGAGTCGATTAGCCGTTTCCCAAACAACCCCTAAATTAACTACTTGGTCCTTTTTTCAACCCTAAACAAACAACAAAAAAAACAGAAAAAACTAACCATGGTATGATCATATCGGAACATACATGCAATGGCTATTTTCTACTATATATATATATTGTTCGTTTAAGGAGTATTGAGTACTTGTCTTAGATCGTCAATGCTCCAGTCTATTCTCATTCCACGGCTTCTTACTAGCCTTGGTGTATGAGCATTGTTATTGGAGTCCATCCCTCCCCTACTAGTAATTACCCCATCGAAACTCCTAGTGTCACGTGTTTTCCTTGTAGACACACGCGTAGTGTGCCTAGAATATTTGCATGATCCTCGAGCCAATTTCATAGATGAATTTCGATTATTAACCTTGCTAGAACATGATCCACAGCGAGTTTGACTTTGACTCAAACGTACCTCTCCGAGTTCGCTCTCTAAAAACGTTTTTGAAACGCCTAGACACCTCAAACAAACAAGGCTCATCACCGTTGACAAGTCGTGCCCTCGAGGAGGTCTTTTTTAATAATGTTGGTTATATGCTAATTAAGTATCTGATGGTAAAGGAGATGGGTAACCACGGAAGGATGGAGTCCTAGCCCTATAAAGGTTTCACCGAGATGTTATGTTACTCGATCATAAAAGCAAAATTAATGATTGTTTATAATCCGGTGAAAGTTTGAGAACCTAGCCAAGAGAATAGCAATCCTCACAATTTTCGTACGATCTAAAATATTGTTCTGCTTTTGTTATGTTGACTTGGTCAAAATCTGTTGCATCTGTCTTGAATTCATATTCACCATTCATCTGCCAATGTTAGATACCGCTCCCATGTCGTGATTTCTAAATAGGGGTTGTAAATTATAATGTCTTGTGTTTTCAAACCCCCTTTAAAAAAAGTTTAGTTTATGAAAGTGTATCGAAGTTGTCACTTTTTGCTATTATATATATCCAACTTCAAAAATTACCATTTAATGTATCGAAGTCTCAAAAACTACCATTTAGTGTATCGTTACCTTCAATAGTAGGTTATATGCGACATGGCATGGTTATGGATGACGTGACGGTTGTCATGGTAGGTGACATGGCTTTTCTTATTTAACATAAATAAATAAATAATAATAATAATGCCCATATTTGTTTTGAACTGAAAACCATGTGTTTGCTTCTTCAATGGATTTTTTGGCCGGCACAACCACCACCACCACCGACTTCTGGCAGAACCACAACCATCGACTTCCTGCAATACCACCACCATCGACTTCCGGCAGTACCACCACCACCATCAACTTCCGGTGCGATTTTGCGATTTCAATTTGAGGTTCTCAGATGCAGTTTCAAAGACCGGAGAACATGACAACGTCGAGATTGAAGATGAAGGTTTAAAGGTGGGATTTTCGTTTATGGGTTTTCATTTAGGGTTTTCAATCTGAAGGTGCGATTTTCGTTTATGGGTTTTCGTTTAGGTTTAAAGGTGTGATTTGTGATTTTCGTCTATGGGTTTTCGTTTAAAGGTGCAGTTTCAACCACCACCGACTCGTGTTCAATCTATCCAAGTAAGTTTCGATTATGGTACAAAAGATTCCATCGATTCATGTGTATGATTATCAAACTCGGATTTGTGTTCGATTATAAAACCCCAAATCTGAGATTTTAGGGTTCTTGTTTTTTATGGTTCTTGTTAGTAGAAAAAAGAGGCTTCATTGAATTCCAGATCTGTGTTCGATTCATGTTTTCATTTTCATCTCTATGATTGAATGGCGATTTGGGTTGTCAATCTTTGTGTGTTCATTGAAGGATTCATTGTGTTCTTCATACTTCTTCTGTGTTCTTCCTATGTTTATCCATCTGATTTTTCATTTTTTAGAATAATACTGATGTGGCAACCCAAATAATGATGTGGCATGGAAAATTTAAAAAATTTAAAAAGACGACTAGTTACCTGTTGAAGAGGTAACCAACTACGTTAAATGATAGTTTTAGAAAGTTAAATACATTAAATGGTACTTTTTGAAGTTAGGTGTATACAACGACAAAAAGTGACAATTTCGATACACTTTTAGATTCTAAACCCTTAAAAATGCCATAATACTTGACGCACGTGTGACATTTATGATACAAACGAGAGTTTAATATTTGTTAAATGGATTACACGGTATCAAAAAATACAGTCGTGATAATAATGAGTCAATAATGATTTACCCATCAAAGTTTTAGTTCGGTTTCAATTTAACCATCAAAGTTTTTTTTAAACGTTTTACCATAAAATTTAAATTTATTATGATTTAATCCTCAAAGTTACACCTTGGTTTAAACCCTAAAGATTTTTTCCCAAATGATTTAATCCTTACATTTTTGTTAAAGAATATTTTAACACTCTAAGTTTTGTCAAGTTAATAATAAAACTAGCATGCATAATCAAGTAAATAGGTTAAAAAAAACCATACAAAAATTAATGTATTAATCAGTTTTTTTAACAAAATTTCAAGGTTTAAACCGGTTGAAAAAAACTTTGAGGTTTAAATCATAACAAATTCAAAACTTTATAGTAAAATCGTTTCGAAAGAAAACTTTGATGGTTAAATTGAAACCGAAGGAAAACTTGTATAGTTAAACTGTTATTGACCTAATAATAAAAAAACCCATAATAAAAACATAATTGTAATTTATGAGTTGGGGGTCTTGCTAACCATTCAATGAGTTGGGGTTTATGGGGAGAGCCCCATACAGGGTTAGTCATGCTATATATGAAACACTGAAACCTAATGAAAAATTGAGTGTGTACGTATCAATTTTTTTTAGATTTGATGATTTTGAAGGTGTCTAGCATGATTGGCTAAGTGTTGAATTGATCAACTAATTACTGAGTTGAGTGCTCAACTGGCTCTGTATTTTTTATAACGTTTGCTTTAGTGATTGGTCAACGATATATTTGATTGGCTAAGTGATTGATCAGCTAAGCACTATAGTCTTGACCCATCCTATAACTATTTGTAACTAACTCTTAATCGTCGTGTAATCAATTATAATGGTTATTTGCACAAAATTAACCGTTTTAAATGACTATTAATAAAACAAACTTATCCAAATTACATATACGTTGCCTAACATGATTTCTACCCCCATAATTGAAATTCGTGATATTCATATAAGTTTCAAATCATCAATTTAGAACAATGGTCTATACACGATTTAGAAAACATCTAGGAAATTGTTATCGAATTCTTATATGGTAACTAATAATCACTAACTTTTTATTTATGTAACTTATAATAACTTATGATATTTGAATTTTAAGTCCTGTTATTTAGTTATAAAATGAAAATAATAAAGAGAGGTAGAAGAATGTTCAAGGGACTAAGAGACTAATTCATAGTCCTAAGAGACTAATTTTAGCCTTTGGATTAATGACATCAATGGTCTAGATTGCATTTTACAAATTTTGGCGGAGTGACATTTTCGTAATTCACATGTGGTGATTTTACAAATTAAATGTGATTGAATATTAAAATTTTAGGACTGTTTTTTACACAGACTTTATTGAACACAACTCAATAAAGGTAACTAAAAATACAATGTTAACACTTGTATTAATATTGTAAGTAGAAAAGTAAGTAAAAGGATTTTGTTAAAGAATATAAAATCTCTTAAAAAACCAAACGACAACCCAACGGTACTTGATATTTAAAGCGTTTTTGAAGGTCTTGATTTCAAGTTCTATTATAGACTAGGTGTAGATATAGATTATGTTGTGTTCCCGAGTTTTATTTTGGAAGAAAGGAAGAGATTTGAAAGGAAAACGAAAAAATTTTGTGTTTCTGAGTTATTTTAAAGAGAGAAGGGAAATGATTTTAAGGAGTGAAGTTTGATTAATTTTCTCTCATAAATTTTCCTCCCAAAAGTGGGAGGAATTGAAAGGAATGGAAAGGAAAACTTTTATAACTTTTTGTAAGTAACAAAATTACCCTTAATTATAATCAATAATTTTAAAAAAATGAGGGTATTATTGTAAAATAATCATTTTTTCTTTTCTTTATCTACAATTCGGGAACACCAACTTATTCCTTTTTTCCAACTTATTTTCTTTTCTTTTTGACTCAGAAACACGAAAAATCAAAATCAAAATCATTATCATTTATTTTGTCTTCTTTTCTTTGGTTTTTTTTCTTTTCGTACTCAACGTAATCACCGAGTCTGCTGTAGGAAAAGGGAAAAAACATGTTTAAAGAAAATCCTTACCGAGTTTTATTTTGAAGAGAAAAGAAGAGAATTGAAAGGAAATAAAAAATATTTTGTGTTCCAGAGTTATTTTAAACGAAAGAAAGGAAAAGATTCGGAGGGAAAGTTTGGTTAACTTTCTTTCATAAACTTTCCTCCAAAAGTGGGAGGATTTGGAAGGAAAGGAAAGAAAAGTGTTTATAACTTTTCGTAAGTGACAAAATTACCTTTACTCAAAATAAATAATTTTAAAAAGTAAGGGTATTACTGTAAAATGACTATTTTTCTTTCCTTCATCTCCAATTCAGGAACACAAACTTATTTCCTTTCTCTCCTATTTCTTTTCTTTTCTTTCCAGCTCGAAAACACGAAAAATAAAATTATTATACTTTCTTTTCTATCGTTAATTTTTTTTCTTTTTTTTTTCTTAAATATCTCGGAAACCCAACGTAAAAGTCCAAATATTTCAAATCGCGGAAGTAACAGTAGACGCCGAAGGCGGGAAAGAGAATTCTTCAGGTTGGAAATCCTTACTCGAAGGCGAAGCTCAAGCAAATCTTCTCATCACGAACCTCACTCTGATCCACAATGGAGAGAATCAACGTGGCGGTGAGAGCAAGGCCTCTCTCACCAGAAGATGCCAAGACTAGCCCTTGGAGAATCTCCGGCAACTCAATTTTGTTCGCTAACCCTCCCACCAAGTTTGATTTCGGTAAGATTTATCTCTTATCAGCACCCTTTCTTTACCAACGTGAAAACGCATTCATTTTATGAAGCGTGTGTTGTGCGTCACTCCGTAGTGAGTTGGTCCGTTGGTTCCATTAAGAAATTTGGTACTATGTCAAATCTAGTATTGCTAGGTAAATTAGTATGGTTTGATTTTGTTAATTGCTGCGAAGATTATTTTCTTTAATTTCTTTCCTCAAACGGTTTGGAATCCATGATTTATGAAGACTTTAAGAGTTTTAAATTTAATAACTAGCCCATTTACCTAATGAACATGCTTGATAATTACGAGTTCATGACCATCGTCTATGGAAGTAAAAAATGGATCTCTATTGATGTTCTTGCAACAGATTCCAATGGGTGCAAGGAAGTTAATAAAATGATGGATCTTTTGAATGTGTAGAACAATAACACACTAGGTGTAGAGGCTTCACAAGGTCTGAGCCCTAGAAACCACTCCAATGTTCAAGTCAGTCATGGTCTCATTTATGTCAGCGTATGATAGACTGTTAATGGTTATAACCTAAAGTAAGTTTGTATCACCATTTCTTTACCCTCCTTTAGAGGTTGTTATGATTCCCTCTTAAAGGGATACAATCTTAACCTGGCAAATATAGTGTGATCATTTGCCTTCACGGCTACACAAGTCTCTGCTAAGCAGAATCCTTATCGGGAGGTCCATGATTGCTATCTTTTACATCAGTGCCTGGTCAGAGGACAGCAGGACTCATGCAATTATGCTCAAAGTTGTGAACTTTAAGTATGTGACCGAGCTTAATGCTGGGCAAGGGCATATTAGGCTCTTGGGGTCATATTTCTATAAATGACATTGAGCAGGTACGCCAACAAGTAACATAACAATACATAATGTAGGAGGTGTTGTCGTTTTGCTCTTTAAATGCAAAAAAATACAATTGTTTTATAGAAACTCATGCCAACAATTCATATAGAACATTAGCGTAAATTAGTCACATGCCATGGTCCAGGGATATTTTTCCCATCTATGTGAGGTAGAATAGATATGCCATCCTGAATGGTGATTTGCTTCTCAAACACTGGGTAAGGTTCCTTTGAGCTTTCCTACCTACTAGCCTCGTTTTTACGTAGGACAAAATCTCATGTTCCCTAAACCCTTTCTTTTGTAATACCAGACCATTTGTTTCTTATAATTGGGTGTTTGCTAAGCTTATTATGGGCTTATTTTTAATAAGCTCATTTTTTTCGGCTTATTTTATGAGGTGCAGACTTATTATAACTTGAAATAAGAATATAAGCTGAGCTTGCAAAAACTAAGTTGAAAAAAATGAGCTTATGAAAATTAAGCAAAGAAAATAAGCCCATATGTGTGTCCATGCATTCTTTATGTCTTGGTCACGTTTTCTAGAAAGGTCTTCAACAAGTTGAGCACACTTTATGACCATTATGAACCTTGGGAGAAGTTGACTTTTTGCTAGGTTAGCGAATTTTGTTCTTTTCTTGTTAAATCTAGGAATAAAATCTTTAAGGCTTTCATGATTATTTTGTTATGTGCGCCCTAGGGTTTCTTGGTATGCTTTTAATGGTGGAAGTTAGAGAAAAACTTAGTTTTCAAATATTTAAAACTACTGATTCTATTTTTAGGGTAAAATTCCATTTTTGGGTGACCCCTTGAGGGCAACCCAAGTTTTTGTTTTTAACGCTGTCTCAAATAAGTTTAGACTATAATTTCTTAGGCCATCATAAGTGTTATCCCCCTTAAGAGGCTATTTGTTGCCGATAAGCAGCATTGGTCGTAGGGTAAGTTGTCTATAAGAGTGGTCTATGCAGTTAATAGCGGTGGGATAGCGGTTAGCGGACCTAGGCAAAATAGCGGAGGCACTAATAGCGCCGCTATTTGAGAGCTATTTTAATATCGGTTTAACGGAAATCAACCGCTATTTGCGTTTAGTACTCTTTGTTTTGTTTTGGCAGATTATACTTGTTTTGGGCAGCCCTTTGAGCCCATGTGCTTTATGTCCAAGACTCCAAGCTCAATATAATATTAAACCTAGTTGCTGCGTTCTTTCCCTTCTTTGACAACACCCGAAACAGTCTAGCCTTCGTCTTCCTTCAACGTCAATAGCTCCAGCCTTCGTCTTCCTTCAACGTCAACAGCTCACACTCCACAGTCGATTCCCATATTACTATTTACTATATTAGTGTACTAAATAAGTTTTATACTATGCTTTTAATTAATGTTTTATAATTTTAATTTATATATATATATATATATATATATATATTCTACGTAATACTAAAAACTGCTATATGAAATCAGGGACTTTGACCGCTATTTGATTTCCCACCGTGATAACTGCATAGAGAGTGGTACAACTCTCACACCCCACCACACAGCCACATTAGCTTTCCACTCCCACCACTCAGCCCACCTCTCAGTCCCATTATGGTCACTCCCTCACCATATCAAAATTTAGACCCACCTAATAGTCTAGAACTCCAAGTTTTTAATTAAAATTTAAAAAAAAGA
>JAUEJL010084789.1:0-38576 GCA_032274825.1 Drosophyllum lusitanicum
CTACCCCCCCCCCCCCCCTTCTTACCACTAATGACCCTCTCATCCCCCTCCAACTTCAAGGAATCCCCTGAGCACACATTAAAGACCCCCTTTTCTTTCTCTATCTTCCGTAACTAGGGTTAAGCATGGATCGGTTAAAACCTAAAACCACCAAACTTATCGATTTCGGTTTCTTAATGGGGCGTTTAATCGGTTAATGCGGCAATTATCGGGACGGTTAGCCAATTTGGAAGTTGGACATTAAAAATACACTTGAGTAAAATAAACAAGAATTTTGTATAGGAAATGAACAAACCTTGACAAAAATAAAGGTAAATAATGATTTAACCATTAAAGTTTTAGTTCAATTTTGATTTAACCATCAAAAAAAATTTCTAAACGATTTTACCATACAGTTTTAAATTTGATATGCAACATATCTACCTTAGGTGCTACCGTACTCACAACATACTTAAATCAATAAACGGTCAAATGACATAAATAACTTTCATTCAAATAGGTTACAAGTGAACTTGTACCCAAGTTAAGTTTTACCATGAATCTTTTACCTTATATGTAGTTCAAGATGTTGTACACCTTTTTAAAGGCATGAAAACGAGTTTTCTTGTGCAAAATAATCTCAAGCTTTTGTCAAGTCGGGCTTTCGAAAACTATCGAACAACCTCCTTTCTGTCAAGTTTTATGAACCAAAACGAATCATTTAGGTCCGAATACACCATTTTCATAAATTTCAAAAAGAAGTAACGGCATTGGTAGCCATTTTTTAGTTCAAGTTTCTTGGTTTTGAGACATTTGGTTATCAAACACGACCCCACAAAAGCCATCTTCTTCGGCCCCTCACCACGCACACCCCTGCTTGTATCTCTCCATCTCTCTCGCATTTGTAATGAAAAATTGGACAAACATAGGAAATATGGAAAGATTGGGTATTTCAAGGGTTGAAATGAGAGGAACAAGAGAGATGGGAGTGATGCAGCATAAAGATGGGAATGACGAAAGGGGGTGATCCACGTAAAATTTGAGATCAAGATGAAGAATAAGATACTAAAAACAAGAAATTAAAGATCCTGTTTGTACAAAACTACAATTAGTTAAAAACAAATA
This sequence comes from Drosophyllum lusitanicum, assembly GCA_032274825.1. NCBI lineage: Eukaryota > Viridiplantae > Streptophyta > Magnoliopsida > Caryophyllales > Drosophyllaceae > Drosophyllum > Drosophyllum lusitanicum. The sequence goes on from JAUEJL010084789.1 coordinate 1,105, forward strand.
GCAACGGTACGGTCGCCAGAATGCTATAAGCGCGAAACATCAAGATGCATACTACATTTATATACCGAGTCTCTGCAACAATCTACGGATAAATAGTAAAACCGATTCCTTAGACTTCTCAAATCCTCCTTTCCATGTTAAGTTTCTGCACTAAAACAAAAGATTAAAAAAATTAAAGAAAAATATTTCATGATTCAAATACTGAATATAAGCTAAAATCTAAGCTTCATTAATTCTTCTTTTACTTTCACTTTGTGCATTTATACTTTATAATTACACTAAAACAGCAGGAAAAGTACTGTCTCCATGTTTCTTTTTCACAAAACTCAAGTTTAATTTCTATTCTAGCATATTTCTAATCTTACAAATAGCAAGCTCAATCTCTCTTTTTGATGATAGAAAGAGTATGTATTATTGTTCTAGTATCCTTATGAATTTGCAGTCCAACCATTTTGGTCACATTTGACCTCAAGTGGGTCAAATCAACAAATAGTAGGTAAAAAAGAAACATGAAATAGGTCATGCAGACAGGATTTTGCCCAACCGTATAGTCTTTAGTGGATATAACCGCCTAAATCATTTATTCATTTTACTCTAAAGATCCGATTATTTTTATTAAAAAGGTTTTAAAATATGCAACCATATTTGATTCATTACATTTCATAAGACATTAAAACCAAACAAACAGTGGTTCGGGTCAACTCGACTACTTGAGTACTCGACACAACCCATTTTGATCCATGATCCAACCCAACCCCTTTGCCACCAATGCCACCCTTAAAGGGAATTCGGATCACAGCATACAAATCACAAATTCTAAATTTGGGCTAGGTTTTATCTCCAATAGGTCACTCGGATAAAACTAAAAAAGTAAGCTAAATTGGGAATCGTACAAATGGGTTGAAGCCCACCCTGAAGGTTTCATTTTATCTGAAATATAATATAAGGTTTGTAACCATATTTGATAAACTAATTTAAAATATTTAGAGAAAATAATTCAGGTAAACCCAAACCCAATTCCACCATGCGTAGTTGCGTACCAAAAATTTATCCATTTTGACACATAAACAACGCGCCGACCTGCTACAATTTATAAAAACCAGTATTTTAATGACCTATATAATGAAGCGAAACTTGAATGCAGACTAAGAAGGCGAGTTTTACATACCATTGGCACCTCATTCAGCATTATGAGATTGATCATGCTCAATAAAATCTAAGGCTTCATCCATGGTGACAACATTTACATGACTGACCCGGTTTTTGTGGGTCACACCATATATCTTGTCAGCAACTTTCACAAGTTCAGGTCGGAATGTAGTTGTAATGAACTGAGTACTTGCCATATCTGCCAAACGACGAACCATATCTAGATAAAAAATTGTCAAGAATCCCAGTAGCATAACAAAACGAGGCAACCCGGGTCAACAATCTATTTGACTAGCTAACATGAAGCAATTAGAGGTGGTGATTTTGACCCAGTTACTTCTGAATTAACCGATCCAAGTTATGTTTTATCTCTAACTGGTCAAAATTCACCCCGAGTGTATTTTTAACACAGAAAACCTCCAAAATCATTTCATATAAAATTAGATTGTTATCAAAATAATACGATATGATTTTTTTTAACATATTTCACGCACTAATTATCTACAAAAGATATAGACAAAAGGTGCATTGGCCCAACCCTTTCCAACCGTACCAAAAGATCCTTTTTCACCCGTTACCCAACCCATTAAACTGCCCAATTTTCCACCTCTACACACCCCAAGAAAATCAATAAATTTCAAGTACAATGAAGGATACTTCCTACGGCTGTCCGGTACTGAGGGTCCAATGCAGCATCTATTTCATCAAAAAGGTAAAAGGGAGCAGGATCACATCGTTGTATAGCAAAAATGAGTGCCAATGCAACGACAGTCTTCTGACCCCCAGACAATTGTTTCATGGACTGTGTCTCCCCTTGTCCAGTGAAGGAAACCTACCAATAACCCCAAACGAAAATTAAATTTGCACAAATCCATTTTCAATAATCAATGCATAAATGCCACAAGCCCACAACATCAACTGATTTTGGGGAATTGAAACTACACGAGTCTCATAGTCCACCAACCACAACACAGAATGTGAGGTACAGACAATTAGAACTGGTATTTTTCATGTTTCTAAAAGTGTCAATTTCGACCTCATTTCTTTATGAACAGGTCGACTTCAGTTGTATTTTTATCTCAAGCGAGTCGGACAGATCAAATCAAAAAAATAGCTGAAAGGGTAACAGGTTTAACGGATGAAAGTCACCAAAGAATTTAGATTTTAGATTATTATCCTAATACAATATTGCGTCCTAAACATTATCAGCGCATTCAAATTAATTAAAAAAACAGAGTGAAAAGTGTGAGCAGGTCAACCAGGCATGACCAGTTAGACCAATTTCCCAACCATTCATATTCCCACCTCTACATATAATACTACAGAAAGTTTTAAATAATACACACCTTCACTTTCACACCAATATATTTTTCCACACGCCCCTCCATATCAACCCGAGGCCCATCCTCGTCATAATCATCGGTGGGATCACCGTCCTGCTTTGTAAGAAGCCAGAGCAATAAGTTAGAAAGGCCACAAGTCTGATTAATGAATAAAAAAACAAACAAATAAACAAACCTTTTTTTTCATCATGATCAAAAATCCATGACCTCCTTGGACAAGTTCAGAAAATACGTCTCGAAAATGTTTAGCTACACCTTTGAAAGTACGCTCTATAGATTCATCCTTACGTTGATCCAGTACTGATACGAGTTCTTTAATTTTCTGGTACAGAATATGGGTCAAACCGCATTGCTTCCTAAGTATCACATCACTGACTACTTAACGGTGTGTTCTCGAGTTCCCTTTCAAAGAGGAAGTCAGTGATTTTGGAAAGAAACTGGGAAAGTAGGAAAATGTTTCCTCGAGGTTTTCTTAGAAAGAAGAAATTGAATTGATAGAATTTTGGGTAATTTTCTCTCCATATACGCGTTCTTTTCCTGAAAAAAATTTACTATTTTTTTTTCTTCCGTTTCTCTTCTTTTCAATTATATTCTCTCCGAACTCGAGAATGGTGTGAAAGTGAGAAAATAATGATTAAAGTACCTCATCACCAGCATCAAGTTCTTGTTGTCGCTTCTGGAGTTCTTCTCTTTGATCTGTAAAGTTTGCATACTGATCAAGTGCTTTCTTGTTTACATGACTAAACTGCTTTAATTGCTCATTGCACTTGTGCAGCATTTTATATAATTCCTTTATGCTCTTCCGCTTGTGCCTGCATTTTTTAATATGTTAACATGGAAAATATACGATATTCGAATTATACAAGAAAAACAGCCGTTTCAAGAAAAGCATGGCTAAAAAGGAAACAAATCATATGGGTCAAGCAGATTAAAGAGTTGAAAGCCGCCACAAGTATCTTTCTTAAATCTTAAGGATACGACTTAAATCCTTTTTTCAAATATTATATTGCATTATTGCTATTGCAATTCTAATTGTTTTTGTAATCATATTTAACACACATTTATAGATAAGATCGACGAGAAAATACTCTTACATTTCAAATGCATCTGAAGATAATGGACCCAATTCTCTAATTTTCTTGGAGTACTCTTCTTGCTTTGCAAGTAAAATATTTTTTTTACTGATAAGTTGCTCTGCTCTTTTATCTTCATTTTGGCGGGTCTTTTCATACTCCTCCAAACGAGCCTACATATATCGGAAATGTCATAATGTATTACTAGTGGCAATCAAAGTAAGACTGTCGCTGTTTAAAAAGCAAAAACTACCTTTAAGTCGCTCTTTTTCTTGTTGATTTTCTTGAGTTCCTTGTTTCGATCTTCTATGCTTTCTAACACCCCTGGTCAGAGGAAAAAGGTATGAAGCTTAATCAAGGAAATTCATCGGTGGTATTAGAAACTTTACGCAGAGAATGTAAAACTCCTACTTTTGAGCTGCGTTTTCACTTCCTCAAGAGACATTTTTGCATCTTGTAATTCTTGTTTCTTTGCTTCTAATTCAGCATTTAACGTATCAGTTTCTGAAGAATGTTTCACTGCCTCCAGTTCTTGTTTCCTTCTAACAAGATTGGTAGATAGATTGGTCTCAAGTTCTGCTTTCCTTGTTTCAGTCTACCAATTATTAAAAGCAGTGAGTTACGTTTTATTAGAAAGTAGAGGTTGCAATTTCAACCTACTCGTCTATGAATAGCTTGTTTTGGGTTGTGTTATCTAAAAAATGGCAACTGAAAAAAATTAGCTTATATGGGAATGGATCAAATTGGTCAAACAGGCTAAAAGTCACATAAAATTCTAGATCATTTCATCCAAAGATGATGATTATTAGTGCATTAATGAAATGTTTGAATGTCAACCTGCCCCCCGCCCCTTTTTAACCCCCAAAAACTGACCCGTTTGAACTTGTAGTGCAACCCATCTATCATGCCACATCTACCAAGTATTTATTTATATTTTAAGCAAGCCCCAGTAACATTAATCAGCAAAACTCTACACCGTTTGCCAACATGCAAAGACATGTTTGCAAGTTAACCTGACCAGCCCCACACCAATTTTACCCCCTACCAAAAAAAATGATCCATTTCAACCCTACCCCATTTCAACCCATTACCCAACCCATCCAATCCGTCCATCATGACACCTCTAAGAAAACTTATTTTTTTAAGTGACTCCTTGTAAGATTAATCAGCACCTCCACTCGGTTTGCCCTGCAAGCAACGAGCTTTTCTTTAAGGTCTGTTATTTCAGGATTTAATCGTGACAACAGATCCCTTTCCTCTGGGGTTAAGTGATCAACAAGATCTGTTCCCATCTCATCTCTTTTCATAGCAATATTAGCTTTGACCTGATCAATTTGAGTCTGTACATTTGCAAGCAACTTCCCCTGCGAATTTTTGAGTTCATCAAAACTGTTACAACAGAAGATTTCACATAACTTAACAAATTTTAGAAAGCCTTCAAAACCTTCTTCTCAAGAGCTTTAGAGATATTCTGTATGTGCTTGTTAGCATTAGCAACATCTTGTTTGAGCTGTTCCAGTTCTGATCTCTCATGTGCCAGCTCAGCATCATCTTTCTGTTGCTCATTAATAATTTCATTGATATCCTTGTCTATAAGTGCGGAAAGTCAAGTCCCAACCAGTAACACAAGTTGACGTTGAAAAATCTTGGAAGAATGAACTACATAAATGTTGAACTCGTCTACTTATGTCCCAATTGAAGGACATAGAGGTGGCAATTTTGACCCATTTATATACAAATATGCTAATTTGGGTTTATATTTTCTCTCTAAAGGAACAAATGGGTTAAGTTAAAAGATTAACAAACAAATAAACAGGTCAAAGGGTCCATGCAGGTCAAAGTGTGAAACCCCTTGAAAGTCATCCAAATTGTATTCAACTACATAAAACCTTATAAATCAATTTATTAAAAAAAGTTCACATTATTATTGTGAATACAGATTTGTAATCATAATTAAGACACTAATAGTTTATGAATAGAAGAGAAAGGAAGTATTTATGGGTGAGCCCAACCCAACCTGACCCATTTTAGCCCAAGCCCGTTGCGACCCATTACCCAACTTGCCTCAATCCGCCAAGTTTGCCACTCCTCTGTAGAACACAAGGGACCGATTAAAGAAACCTTAACCCCATACAATAACAATAGATATTAATGGTAGCAACAGCCAATGGGTTTCTAAAATTTAGCACCATCGTGTAAGAAAAAATATGTAGCACACTAGTTTAAGTGAAGAAAATATATGGGACGTAGAAAGGATATTCTGCAGTTCAGTTCTGACGTTCTGGAGTTCGTTTTCCTTTGAAGTAATTGATAGGGCATTTTGTCGAATGAGGTTCATAAACTTTAGCTTTGAACGCCTTTTATCATAAAATCCACCTGTCATACCACCTTTCTTGCTAACTTGATCACCTGTAAAGATGAAGATTAACTTAACAGAAACAAAAGTATGAACAAAAGAGGAAAAAAAAATAAAAGAAAGAAAGATGTGAAAATGAAAATGAAAATGCAAGGAAACCTTCAACAGTAATGCAGTCCAAACCATCAGCACGAGCAACACGGGTAGCAACATCCAAATCCCGACAAATCACTGTTCTAGCAAAAACCTGAGAGGTAGAATGGGCAACATTCAAATATGGTGAGATTTAGTAACCGTATTAGCATAATAGCATATTTGTATCCTCTATATTATTGGTCATAGTTACAGATAATAAAATAAGAAAATGACTGATATCAAACCAATCAAGACAAGAAACCAAAAAAAGAGTATGTCTAGATTGCAGGCATGAAATCAAACTGCAAAAGCACAGAGCACGGTTTCGGTCAATCATAGAGCAAGACTCAAGCCAGTAACTCAAAAACATCATAAGGAATCAAAATCATAGAGCATTTCAATTTCACGTGAAAAGCACTTAAAAGTGAAAGACCAGAGACTTTTGTTTAAGTTTATGATTCTGCTTATAGGTTTGAGGTTAATTTAATGTTAGTACTTAATAGGATGTTCACAAAGATAGGAATTTCCACTTCATGCTATATCATATTCTATTATGTTCATATTAATTAAATAACAATTATTACCATATATTGGTTTTTAGTTCATGCAGATTATAATTTACTTGCTAGCTAGCTGATGACATTGGAATTGAAAGTCAATAAACTTTATTATCAATTTAACAAAAGTTAAGCGATAATAAATAATAATCAATTCACATTAGCAACTAGTATAACTCCTAAAGTAGGCGGTCAATGGGCTGACCATAATAAAAACAGGTAGGCATAACAGAAACTCCTTCGAACAACACATTTTGAAACATACTGGGAACTAATATAACCAACTAGTAAGTAAAGTAATATACTAAAATTCACTTGTCTGAGAACTTAAAACTATGTTATCAATTTAATAAACTTTTAAAAGATTTACAATTTTCATAAGTAGAATAGAGCTATTTGTTGAGCTAAAGCCATGGATATCAAAAAATGCTTTATAATGATAACAAGTTACAAAAGCCATAAAGTTAAATACACAATATTTTTGGTTTGTTGTGTATGATAAGAAAATCTTTCAGCTTAAAGGGGAAGGTTTGTTTCAGTGCTAAGCCTTTCAAGAATATTATATAGTAAAGTGCAAGCTTTTGTATTGTTATTGTAAGATAGAAACATATTTGTAGTATCGGGTTTCTTAGTATCTGAGTAAATTAGGTTTTAGTATTCTTATGTAATATCCTTTTCTGAATAAAATGAGGTCCACACAGACCACGCCACATGATGTAAACACCAAGAAAGATAACCAGAAATAAAATCACCTAATCTGATTACTCTTAGTTATGAACAAAAAATAAGGCAGGCATGTATACATACAAGTAAGCACTGTAACAGACTTGTAGTAATAAGGAATTAGACTAGATCGATTTGCAAGAAGGGAGTCAGGCTGTTATTTAATTGAAAGAAAGTAAAACAGATGAGCTCCTAAAAGGAATTCTCACTGCCCAAGCCATCCATGGCCGATTACAAGAGGAAAAGGAAATTTTAAAGATAACATGCACCAGCCTACTCAACGTATCTATATAGGATCCCCCTGCTAACAAAATAACTAACTGAATAAATCAGGCCCCTACACGTGTCTTGCTCCTTCTCTGATAGACTCTCCATATGTTGGGCCTGCTGGGCTGGGAATAAGCCAATTCATTGGGCTGTTCCTTATCATGTAGCTTCTTGTTTTTTGATATTAAGGGACTGTTTGTTAAAACAGAATGACTAAGCACTAAATGATTATATGGCTGAATAATTGGCTCTGTATGAAACTGCCTCTGAATGTGACATGTTGTTTGTTAAGGGTTCTGAATGAACAATCTGAATGATGCAAATTAACATTTTAACCTTAACAGTGATTTATTATATTATAAGTTATGATTGTTTAACAAGGCAATGTGTGAAAGAAGGGTATTAAAGTAAAATACTTAGTACTTAATGATTCAGAATGTATTTTAAGGTGGAATGATTCAGCAGTGATCTCCTGTTTCATTCAGCACAGTTTTCATTCAAAGGCGGCAATAAAACAAGTTTAATGCTGAACGATTCAGCATTCGGTGTTGAATGGTTCCATTCAACAGCAAACAAACAGCGCCTAAGTCCAAGTTTTTCCTACACAAGTAATTTTTGAAGGCTTTTAAGCACAAAAAACATAAGTTCCACAAGGTATTGTGTGATACTGTACGTTTATGTATACACCTTGAGATGCGGCAAGAGGTTAATATTGCACCTTACTTGACATGAAAGCTATGGTCCTTACTACCCAATATTTGATGCTCTGAAATACTACACTGTTGCTAAGATTACAAAGTTAATTAAACTGAAGTGTTATGCACAAATCTTGAGACCTGTATTAGGATCTAAGAACCAAATTTCATTTGTCATAAACATGTAGAACAAGAATTCCTGGCATGTACATGATTAAAAGAAAAGATACGGTAAGTTTGGCTAAACCAAAAAGAAGCTAGAGTGCTAGACAACAAACGTATTAAAGAAAATATATAATACAAATGCCAACAAATATTAGTTGCTGTTGGAAATGGAACAGCTAAAATTATGAACGTATACATGTTGTCTGATGTTATCAACGTATCAAAAACAGAAAAAGATTCATGGGTGAATGCTGACCTGACCAAATGCTTGCTCATAATTGGGGGAATATTTTAGTTTCTTAAGAAGAGGAATCACGTCAGAACTTCGTGGATAAGTGACATGAGGAGCCTTAACCCTATTAAGGGGTATAAATGTAACTCTTCCACCTTTCTCTGCATTAAGATGTCGAATTACTTGAGTCGATATATCATCAGTTTCAACCACCACATGAAATAGGCTGCACAAGGAGAATAAGAGAAGTTAGGTAGTCAGTAATTTGGTATTATTTAGATTAAACTATCAAAATAAATTGAATCATAACAAACTCATATGTTTGTAAATAGAATTAAATAAGCTGAAGTAGAATATGATACATAAATCAGTATGCCATCTTTTTCATAAGGTACATTATGAATTTGATATAGAAATTTCTATAAAACAGTGTATAAATTAATGACAGAAAGCAAATATAAAGACGGACTGTCAAAAGACTCTGCTCAAACCTGTTTCCAGCAGTCACTTCAACAGCAGTAAACAAATTCTCGTCGCATTCAAGCAACTCAATTATGGAACCGTAAACTCCAGATATGTTATAGTCCCTGCAGATTCTTCTAATACAACTAATTCCCCGTCTTATGTCCTGTTAATTGTCCAATTATCAAGATATCACTAGTAAAATGAACTTCACCCATATGAATAGAAAGGATAAAAAAATATATAATTATTATTAAAACAAAAGTTATTTAAAGAATAGATACAATACTTAAGAGAGATAATTAATATCGCGAGAGAAATGACTGTCGCGGCTAAATCTCAACTAAATGAAGTGAATAACTTGCAAAACCTATGGGCTTTAAAGAGTTGTGTCATCTAAGGATGCACATTTCTGCTTTGGTAGATATCAGTCTGAGGCTCGTAAAAAGACAATTGGATCCTAAATATAGGGTATATCATACTGTTGGGAGGATCATAAAGTAAATAAACTCAAATAGAATCAGCTAAGCAAGGAGCTGAAACTCCGGCATAGCATGATGCAATGTGAAAATGTAGTACTGGCAACTGCATTTTACAAACAATCCACTGCTTATATACATAAATATATGTGTGCATCATCATTTCTTCGCATTTACCCATAGTAGCATTCAAGTAATGCCCTGTGATATCACCTGTTTCAAGGGGAGAGGGGTGTTGATGGGTATGTGGGTACATACACACGCATATGTATATACGTATATATACACACATATTTAAATACATATATAGACACAGAAACATTGATGCATGCATTTAGATACGTATCCATGTATATATCTAGTATCTAGATGTAAATATACATACAAGTATATTGTATATTTACGCAGGGGCCAGGGGGTGTTTGCATGCATGTGTGTACATATATATACGTATATATGTATACATATACATACAATTTTATGTATACAAGTTGATGTGGATATATGAACATGTATAGATTTATCTATCTAGGTATACAAACATACATATATATATAGATAGATATATAGATATATATGTATAATGACGTACCTAGGTACACATATGTATAGGGGTGAGCATATTGACCGAATTTCCCCAACCGAACTGGTAACGGTTCTTGCATTTCGGTTCAATATTTGGTACCAAAAATTCAAGAAATTTGGTTTCAGTATTTTAGGTACCGGTTCGGTCCGGTTCTGGAATAGGTGAGCATATTGAATTTAAATTTCCCGAACCGGTACCGGTTATTGTATTTCGGTTCGGTATTCAATACCAAGAATTCAAGAAATTCAGTTTCGATAATTTCAGTACCAGTTCTAGTTCCAAGCTCACCCACTCACCCCTACATATGTGTAGATTACATATCAGGTATACATACAAGCATGCATTACTATCTGGGTATACATATGTGTATATCTTATACGTCTCTGCATACATACGAGTATAAAGACTTACACGTGTATGTAGATGTATAAAGACTTACACATGTGTATGTAAACCATATCAAGAAAGCAACCTTATAAACTAGAATTTTCAAGGGATTCTGCCATTTCTTGTATCTTGTTTTTATAAAAAAAAGGTGCCAATTTGACCCATTAACTTAAAAATGGGTCAATTTGGTTATATTTTCTCAACAGATAGAGTTGGCTGTCCAATTTAATTATTTAAAATTTAGCTACAAATAAGATGGGTCAAATGACTTGAAGTCACAAATTACCTTAAATAAATAAATTAAAAAATGCTAATGTGTTAACTTACCCCAGGAGTAGCATGATCTAAGGCTTTTTCTGCTTTCACAACTTCTGCTTTAAGACGCTCGATTTCAGCATTAAGTTCGCTTTCTTGCCCCCACAAAGACCTAAAAAGGTAATAAACTTCAGTATCTGGTAGACCAGTACATTGAATTGAACTATGACACATAAGGTGTGCAAAACTCAGGACAAACCCGTAAAACCGATCGAAACCGGTATACTCAATCCGGGGAGTTCTCGATTAGGACCAGTTTGGTCCCATCTGGCAGTATCGACCCGGTCCAAAACTGATATTTTTCCTTTTATTAGGCTTAAATCACTAGCCAAAAGTTTGGGCCCTGTTCAGGGCCCGGTTTGGGACTGAACCAGTTCTAAACAGTAGGATACGGTTTGTTCTCGGTTCCTGGTAGCATAAGATTGCACACTCTAAATTGTAAAATCCAGGAAAACAAAGAGCGTAAGCATACTTTCGCTTATCATGAAGCTCGTCTCTCCTTGACTTATGCCGATTAAAACCATTGCGATAACCTGATATTCGAGCTTCTAAAGCAGTTATCTCTGCTTCACGACCTTTGACATGTTCAGTTTGTGCGGCCAGATCTCTTTCAAGTTTACTGATTTCATCCCTAAGTAGTTTTTCCTATAATGTACGAAAGAGCAAACATTTTACTAGTTATCTTAGAAGAGTAATACATCAATCAAATCTAACTTCTGAATTAAGCATTCTGATAAACTAAGGATGAAATGAGAAGAATGAGACTAATAAGTTAAACCGCTATTGATTGAAGTAACAAAATAATGCAGCCTCATAATTCATAATCCAGCTAAAAAATAAATTTATAAGATTACCTGCTTCTCATTAGAGGAAAGAACCTTGTCGTACTTATCAATATCTTTTTGTAGCCATTCATCACGTGCAGCTTTAGAACGGAACTGTGTTGCACGCCCCTGTTTCTGATAGAGTATGCTGAGCTGCTTTTCCCTTAACATAATTCTATAACAAAAACAGTTCAACGCAAAAATGTGAAGTAAGAATAAAAGAAGATACCCTAAAAAGAATACAAACAACACAACTTTGACTTAACCTAACTAAGAGAGTATCAATTTAAAGCACCAGAAAGAGAACAAGAGCAATATGAGATGGCTATGACCATCTTTTCTAGTATTGGCGGTACACTGGCAGATAACCACAATTTCTGGTGTTCTGAAATAGTGAAAGAAAAATACCCTTTTGTGATATCCTCCTCCTGTTTAACTTGATCCTCATACAAAGGCCTGATTTTGTTTAGCTCTGCTGTGGATTCCTGGATTTCTCTGCGTAGAACCTCAAGCTGCTTTCCAGCATCATCCTACAGCATGAATTTTATAAAAATTTAGATCAGACTACTTTGGTACAAAACGAAATGGGTCAGGCTGGGCGTAAACACTTTCCGTCCCGGTTTCTAATAAGAGCTTATAAATAATTGGGGTGTCGAATATGATTGCACAACCTATATTATATCAGTAATCTAACTTTAATAATAAAAGGATTTGAGAAGTTATGCATTACTAATAAACGTGGGGAAGCTTCCAAACTGTTCAGGGGCGACTTGAAGAAGAAGGGTATGCCATTGCATACCCTACGAAGTTTTTTCTTACTACTAAAAGTTCAAGGATTTCATTTATTATAATATTATGTAAAAATTGCTACTTATGCATACCCTTGAGACTATAAAGTGCGTTCTCTTTTTTATTTTTCAAATCCACCACTGCACCTGTTTGACCCGTCTTTTTAGAGCTAAGATTTTTTAGTTTACCTTTGACCTGTTAAAGATTAAAATAATAATAACTCAAATTCACCCTTCATATGTAAATGGGACAAAATTGCAACCTCTAATTCTTAAAATGAAGCTGATTCAGCAATGTAATTGTGTGGTCCTTGCACATTAACACACTCAAAATGTAATTTTGTAATATATTTACCGGTTCACAATACCTTGGCTCTTCTACTTGCCATAATTTTCTCCTCGAGGTCCTTCACATCAAGGTCAACTTCTGTGTTCTTTTTAATAGCTTTTGTACGTTGCTTCTCTATTGCCTCTTTTTCTCGGCTTAAACCCTGTACCTCTCTTGTGAGATCTTTATATAATTTGTCTAATTTCTTTACTTCTTCCTCTTCATCTACTGAGGCATTATACTTTCTAATTAATTCCTCAGAAATGGCATTTCGTTCCTCGTCCACCTGCACCCAGTGAGACATGTTTATATTAGGCGTCATAACAAAAATTATACAATACCTTATTTTGCAAGAATAAACCCTTTAACATGTTAGATTCCATGAAAATGACATTTTGTGTTTGAATGACAATTCCCTAAACTCGCTAAAAAGAACCTTCTCATTCAGGTTTTTAAGAAATTTGAACTTAATAATGCAAAAATGAAGTTAGGCGATTTGTGCAAAAATTGGAAGTCGTATGGTTTATCCAAATTTCGCTCAAATCTTGTTAGGTTAATGTTGAAAAAACACATCAGGTACTCATTGGGTGGTTTAACCATGAAAAAACTTTTGGTAAAAGTACCAACCCCTTAACTATTTTGTTGTATTTAACATATATAAACCGTTGCCATAAATTCATTCAGGCTTATCCCACAAAATGAGTGAAACTTAATGGGTTTTCCTAATATTAGCAAAACTCGAAGGGAAAAACATTCAACAAAATTACCTCAGCCAATTCCCGACGTGCATCATTAACTTCTTTATCATAAATGGTGTATTCTAGAGACTTTCTCTGCTTATCAAGCTGCTGATACTTTTTTAACTCAGCTTTCTCTTCATCTAGCTCTCTTAATCTCTCATCCAAGTATTGCACGACTTGAATTATTTGATTTCTTTTATTTCCTGTTATATAAAAAATATAAGAAAGCATTCACCAGACGCAAGAAACAAATAACATAACAATCACTTGCCAGTTTCTTGCATAATTTTCAAGCTTTCGCGACGTCGCTCCTCATAAACTCGAGTACCACCAATTTCCTTCAATAGATCAAGGCGTTCTGAATCTTTCATCAAAGTCAATGATGCAATCTACAATAAATGCATAATTATTATTAATAATAGTTTGATATTATCTTACTATGCCAATCAAAATCAGATGGAAGAGATGCCATACTTTTCCCTGTTGCACCACATAATATGGATTGGAACGGGAGAACCCGGCACTTTCAAGAAGATTCATAACTTCCGTTTTCCTACAATAATGCATTACTCAAATAAGCTAATAAAAGAAAGGTGAGATGAAAAAAGGAAGAAAATAATAAATTAACTGGTACTCACGTAATATGCTTCCCATCCAGAAAATATTCATCTTTTTTGGTACCAATTGTTCTCCGGAGGCGCACCTCCTCTTTATCAACCTTAAAATCGTAGAAAAGAATTATAGCAACCAAAAATACAAATTAGAAACTAAACACATTGCGAGTGGAAAGAACACAATACATAATAAACGCATGAAAAAAGGAAAACAAGAGCAAGATGGATATTGAGATTATGCCCTCCTAAACAGAAAGTACTCAAGCATGCAAACAACTAAAAAACTAAAAAAGAGCATATAATATTAACTTCAATGTCTATGTCTACCTAACTGTGGAATCCTTAATAAAGTCGAGCGAATTTCAGGCACGGCAGCAAGTGGGTTGCATAATGCAGGTACCTGGATTTCCTTCTATAATGGTATTGATGGATATTAAATTGATATTTGCATTACTATAAAGAAAATGGGAACAGAGATGTTCCCCCCTTCGTCTCTAAGCAACCCTATAGGCCATATACCTACTCACAGAAGAAAAGTTATATGACCAAATCTTTGCAATGATGGGCTGTTTCTGTTTCTCCCAATGCTGTCAAAGGCCACAAAGGCCAGGCCTAAGGCCATGAGACCAGGCCATTTAAGATTTGTTCCCTTAGAAAGAAAAAGTATAGGCCATGTCTGAGGCTATGCCCTTGGTCGACTAGTTGACTGGCCCTAAAGGCGATGAGGTGAGCCTTCTTCCCTGATATCTCTTTTTTAACGGCTAATTGCTGTTTTCTTTTCTCAACAATCGTATTTAATTCCCTTACCTCCGCTTCAAATACATGGGGTCCACAGAGATTATGATAAGATAGATATATAGAACTAAAAACTTTGAAATCACAAAACGATTAGGATAAGCTTTATCCCTCTGTGGTTCTGCCTTTCCAGTTTCCTCTCTTCGTATATATACATGAAGAGGACGAGTTAGTTTTCGGTGACAAGGAAAGATTCACTTGGGTAATGTAGCAAGTACAACTGGAGTTAATGAACCAAGTCACCAACGTAGAAATGCATCAAATTGTAAGTAGGAGTAGGCCACTCCTAATTGACGAACCAAATGAAGAAGAATGAAGATGATATAGTTAATGTAGAAAGTGATGAGGTCGTGAGGGTATAGAAGAAGGTAATTTTGAGAAGTGATTAAAGTAAGGCATCTAGACTTCCAGGTTTTTGGTTTTTTCATTTCAGTATTAATTTTTAGCTTTTTATATCATCAAATAATGCTTTTAATTTCCGTCTAAAATCATGCCATGATGCTATGTGTACTATTTAATCAGAAAACTTTAATCGGGTCATAACCTGTCGACTTAGTTCCTAACCAGGGCATGTCGCCTCAAGGTTGACTTCGCCTTTAAATCTTTAACTAACCTACTTTCTCCCGCAACTTTATCCAGTTTTATGAGAAACTTTTTGTCGTTGATTTCTAATGTAGAACATAGAAAGATATGATGGGAACCTAAAAGCTTTAAAATAACAAAACAAATAACTCACAAAAATACAGGTTTTCGTCTCCTCATCCGACAATCACTATAGTTTTATGTATTCCATCTAATATTTATCCTAGAATTCTTGTTTATAATTTGCTTCAACACACAACTTGATCTTTACGTCCTTAATTGCTTTACCAAGGTTTATCATTACAAAAAAAAGAATAAATAATGGTTTACATGCCTTTAAAGAAAAGTTCATGGGCCACTAATATGTGATGAAAATTACCGGGATGCGATTGTCAGTGTTATCAAAAACAATCTCAACAAAAGCTGATAGAACTTGGTGTCCTGCTCCTTCCTGAGCAATGTTCACATAGAAAAAAAAATAAGTACTTTAACACGTCGTTAATAATTAATATGACTACTTGATAGACCATAAAAACATAACCAACATACATGGAGAAAGGCATGCCTATCTTCGTTTCGTAAGTTATGAAAAAGGTCACTTATCACAAAACGGATTGCTGCAGACATAAATTGGGTAAGTTGGAATGTGATACCAATCAGGAAAGTGTGGAAATAGAAAATTAAAATCAATCAAGACGCACATACCATGAAAAAAATTTGACTTGCCAGATCCATTTGCACCAACTGCAGTTGAGATTTGTGTTCAGACAATAATAGTGGAAGAGTTACAGTAAAAACAATACACATATTTACTCATGTGAATCTTCTAAAAGTCAACGAAAAAATATAAAGATACATATGAATAAGCATGATACGACAATAGCAGAGAGAAGTTGGTCAAAGAACACGAAAGAATATTATACCAACACAATTAACTTTGGGACTGAAATCTTCAGTTGCAACTTGTTCCTTGTAGCTCTTAAACCCTTCGATTATGACCTGCAGTACAATCCCACATGCAAATGCAAATGTTAAGAATGAATATACACATAAGAAGACTGAGAATAATTCAAGACAAGAATAAACACAAAAGGTAGAAGTAGAAGCAGTAATGAAGCTAAAAAACTTACCTGCTTTATGTACATTTTGATAATATTAGCTTGCTCAAACCTATGGATAATCATATTGGAAAAGCGTCAACATAAATCATAATTAATATGAAAAACTGACATGATACTGGAAGTATGATGAGGATTCTAATAATGTATTGGAACAATATAAATTGATCGGAGTGAATATTACTCTATAATGCTTAATTTTTTTATAAGTTAGTCATTGGTCAAACACTAAATGATTGCATTTCACACAAAGCTTCAAGTTCTTCAAAACACTACATCAAGCACACAATAAATTGTGTATAATAACTAATCAACAGGGCATTGAGCTTTCAGACTCAATTTAAGCCACAGATATAACAAAGCCTGGTTTTAACAGCTTTACTCAGGAAATACCTAGAATAACAGGACCAGGCTCAAAAAATAACCAAGTGAAAAACTCTTCAAAGAACAGGATTGAGCAGCAAAATGAAGAAGTAAAACATCGCAAAATTCAGCAAAACTAAATAAAAGGTCTGTGGTTTCATGAAAGAATACTCAAGAAATGTAGCCAAGTTTAGACATAAAAACATAACCGACTAACAAGTAAACAACTCCTTTATGCATACATCAGTTTGAGCAGAGAAACCTAGATATGCCATAAAAAATACAAAAGGAGGAAGGAATGTCGCCTAAATTACTTGGATCAAAATCTCAGACAGCAAACATAGGTGCATAACATAGCATGTAGCACAATTTTCATACTAAATTTAGCAAATGATTACAACAAAATTAATATACTTGTGATAAATTGTGCTCGGAATCCTGAATTGGACTACATACACAAGCATGTAAACGACCCAGTTACGTAAGAGACAAATACAAGACATAAGACACAAATATTTGCACTTCAGCAAAAAATGGTTACATGCTAAACTTTTAAACACGTTGGTATAAAAGGTTATCTGAATAACTTGGATAGTTGGATCTTCCAGTCAAAATAAGCAAGTATACACGAGTTGTACTCACAAAACTGCATAAATAACTATGGCTCATACACCAAACTAACCAAGTAAACAACCTCTTTAACAGAAGAAAAATCCACTAAAGTCAACAAACACAATCAGAATGTCATGATTTAGTTGTGCTAAAAGTTCATACACGATAACACGGACCACACAGCAAAATCATACACTACAGAACTTCTATATCTATACAAAGCCAAAGGGGCGCAGTAAATTTAGCGAACGACGACCAAAAATGCACCAGTTCAAACAATTATACTCGGAAACCGAATAAAACTATCTGGATCGAACAGCAAAGCAAACAATTCTTCAAGTGAAACATTTTGCCCTAATTTCGCCCTAGATTCAGTAGTCAAAAGAATTACAGTACTAAATTGGAGTAATCAAGGGAAAACTTACTCCGGAGAAGATCACTGTTCAAGCGAAGAGACCTAGTAGGAGTGACGATGAAAAGTATAAACTTCAGCGACTTCCTCGTTCCATTTCTTTCCCTCGCTTCTTCTATTTTCCCACCCTTCGAACGTAAATTGATTTTCGGCTAATCCAGGGCAGTTATACGTATAGAATTTTGTTTTAGCCTGTTAGGAAACAAAATTTACTTTGTTTTTAAAAACTAGCATATACCTACGTATTGCGGTGACGGTAAATAGATTTTTTTATAGTATGTGTATTTTTAGAAAATAAAGGGTGTGAGTTATTTTTATAAAATTATCGTTGGTCAATAAAATTTTATATAGATTAGTAAAATTTTAGCAATTGTGTTGGTGTCGGTATGTTGGTGTAACTAGGAAGGTATGCTAATGTGGAGGGCTGTATTTGTCAACTTTTTATAAAATATTAAGACTATACACGCCATTTTTCAATTAGTCCTCAATACTTAAAAATATGTAGTATTAAAAAGTTAAGTAAGAGAATGTTAAAATGCATAACTATAGCTAAAATAGATTGGAATTTAATTTAATTTCTTTATATATTCACTAGCTTAACACCCCGTGTATAAACACGAAGGATGATTAAAGTCAATTTTAAACTTTTTAGGTTTTTAAGAGTACTAATATGTAAAGAAATACAATTGTAAAACATACATAGTAATATAAAACGTATTCTGAACATAATTGTCTTCTGTAGAATTTCTTAATCGCTATTTCTTTGTCGGAGTTGAAGATTGTCCCGATAAATGTCTCTTTGAAGATGATGAAGAGGGTTGTTAATTCTCCATAATTGATAGTTATCAAAATGAAGAAGAATCAGAGCAACATGTGTGATGTCGAAGTGCAACAATGTTTATAGAATTAAGATATAAAGACCTACAATAGTTACGATCCCCCAGTTAACAAACATCCATATTTGAAAAGTAAATTAAAAATGAAGTAATAGGCGGCTAGTATTTCAATTCATGCGGCGGTGAATTTAAAGATTTTTAATTGTTTTTAAAATAAACATGTTTTTAACTAATAGATAATGACAGTGAAAAGTTTCTAAACTTGATGACACTATTTACATATATATTGTTGGATAATAAACATATATTGTTTTAATATATTATAGGGCAAAATGCATGAAAATACAATTAACTTTGTCTTAATTATTATTGTATACAACCAACTTTAAATTCTTAAAAATAGTATAACCAACTTTCATAATTATCCCATTGTATGCAAACAACTTTTTCCGTGTCTAATGTTTAGCTACTATTGTATACAATGAACTTTTCCATAATTTTCATAGTATACAACGACTTGCATACGATAGAAGGATTATAAAAGTTGATTGTATTGTTTTAATAAAAATAAAGTTGATTATATACAATGATAACTAAGACAAAGTTTATTGTATTTTCATACAATTTACCCTATATTATATGTTTACCAAAACTAATCACCTAGAAATATGGAAAGTTTGAAAATTTAAAAAACTTTAATACCTAAATTTAGTTTGGATTTTGAATAACCACCCTTGATATAAGGAAAGTGATATATTGAAAATATGATGTTGTGATTGGTAATTATCAAGGGGTTTTTAAGAAAATTTGTGAAATTGAATGTTGTAATTTGTAAAAAAAAATCTAGAAATAAAGATGACGTCATAGTCATTTTATTTTAATTAGTATAATATTAGATTGTTATGAAAGGTTTAATTATTAATATGGTATATAAGAATCTAATTAATTCTATATTTCTATTTAGTAGTTTCATTTTATTTTATGAAGGGTAAATTAGTATTTTTAAACTACATAAAATTAAGAGATCAAAACAACAAAGTAAAATAACGCATCATAATTTTATAGGCAAATGCGCAAAAATATAAAAACTTTACCAATATTGTCATTGTATGCAATTAACTTTATTTTGTACCTAAAAATACATACAACTTACAAATTTTGTTCGTTGTATACAATTGGTAATCTGATTACCAGGTTACCGGTTATCGATTGTATACAATGAACAAAATTTGAAAGTTGTTTATATTTTTAGGTACTAAAGTTCTTTTTATTTTTTGCCGGATTACCGGTAAGTTATCTATTGTCATTGGTAACTTGCATACAATGAACCAATTTGTAAGTTTTATGTATTTTTAGGTACAAAATAAAGTTTGTTGCATACAATGACAATATTTGTATAGTTTGTTGTATTTTCGTACAATTTGCCCTAATTTTATTTTATTTATGAGCCATTTAAAAAATCAAGAAATATTAACTAATTCAAGCAATAGGCTACTTACTTTACGAGTTATCGTTATACGTATTTTCTAATAATTAATCTAGAATATTCAAAATGAAAGATTTAGCTATAAATATTTTTTTGATAATTAGATTAATTTGTGTTGACTTAGTTTTTTTAAAAGTTATTATAAAATTTTGTATTATTAAAGATACATAATATCTAATAGTTACTAATCTATTTAATAGTTTTCGCTTGATATTGTTTGTTCAAACATTAGGGTGTGCTTTTTACGGGGTTTATCGTGAATTTATCATCGTTAATTGTTGTTGCTTTTTTCTTATAGAATTTACTAATGTTCATAAATCTTACGATAATTGTCACTCAAGAAATTTAAAACATCTAATCCATACAATTTGTATATTTTAAAAATAGTATGAAATATTGAAGCATTCAACAAGTTTGAAAGTGAGAGACAAAATGTAATATCTTTATTTTTACTTTGTATGAGAAGAATATGTTGATCCATAATGAGAATGTACATAGAAAACTCGTGAAAAATAAATGTTAAAAACAATTAAAAATTGTCTTATGCTTCACCACTTCCGTATATAAGATTGTAACTTGAATAAATTTTGTTATTAACACGTGTTTACATGCAATTTAAGCTATGAAAAATATAGCTTTGACTTTGTTAATCATGTATCTATATATACATGGGTGAAAATTTTGGCTTTCTTTTAAGAAAAATTAATTTATTACACTATTATAACCGGAAATATTGAGTTTCCTTTTATTGTGATTTTATACCGCTAGAAAGGAAAGGATTACATTAGATACAGAGATGAGTGAAGAGTAGTTTGGTAACTTTAAAACACTTAAATTTAAGAGTTTATCAAAAAAAAGTCTAAATGTTTTATAATATAATATATATATAAGTAACATTTTTTTAAGTTGTAAAAAGATACATGTAAGAAGCTAATTTTTATTTATTTTTATCCACCCCATCGCGTGGATTATAAATGAGTTCTTATTAGCCATGCGTTGTGGCGTGTGAAAATAAATTATTACCCTCTTACCTATATTTCATTTACTTTTCTTTTTAAAAAACCGTAACAGAAAAGTCGTTCAAATTCTTTTTTAATAGCAAAAAACCACATAATATGTAATTAATTATAAGGGCAAATTGCGTGAAAATATAACAAACTATGTCAATATTGTCATTGTATACAACCAACTTTATTTTGTATCTAAAAATACATATAACTTACAAATTTGGTTCATTTTATGCAAGTTACCTATAACAATAGGTAACTTACCGGTAACTTGGCAAAAAATAAAAAAACTTTGGTACCTAAAATACAAAAAACTTTCCAATTTGGTTCATTGTGTACCATCGATAACCGGTAACCTAGTAATCAGGTTACCAATTGTATACAATGAACCAAATTTGTAATTTGTATATATTTTTACGTACAAAATAAAGTTAATTGCATACAATGACAATATTAACAAAGTTTTTTGTATTTTCGTGCATTTTGCCCTGATTATAACTTAACAACCTTGTCAAAAACGGATTAAAATCAAACATTTGATTTTGTTATAATTAATTAACGAGTTAATTTGTCAAGTGGTTCCTTAACTTAGCTATTTCTGCTGATTTAGTCATTTAACTTCAAAAGTGGTGAAGACGGATCTTTATAAACCTTTTTGTGGCGAGGATAATCCTTTCTAATGGATTCCGTTTGTTATCTCCGTTAAAATAAGATAAATTGACAATTTTACCCTTGTTTTTATTTTTTATTCGTTGAATTTAATTTGTCAAGTGGTTCCTTAACTTAGCTATTTCTGCTGATTTAGTCCTTTAACTTCAAAAGTGATGAAGACAGATCTTTATAAACCTTTTTGTGGCGAGGATAATCCTTTCTAACGGATTCCGTTTGTTATCTCCGTTAAAATAAGATAAATTGACAATTTTACCCTTATTTTTATTTTTTATTCGTTGAATTTAATTTAGGGCAAATTGAATTAAAATACAATGAACTTTGTCTTAGTTATCATTGTATACAACCAACTTTAAAACTTTAAAAATAATACAATTAACTTTCATAACCCTCTTATTGTATGCAAACAACTTTTTTATATATCTGTTCTTTATTTACTATTGTATATAATGAACTTTGTCATAACTTCCATAGTATATAATAAATTGCATACAATGTGAGAATTATGAAAGTTGGTTGTATTATTTTTAAGAAAATAAAATTGATTATATATAATGATAACTAAGACAAAGTTCATTGTGTTTTAAGGTAATTTGCCCTTTAATTTATTAATATTTAGTATATGTTTACCACCATTTTTAATCTTAGCAATCATTTCAAAGTCTACACATTCTCTCTCACTGGCTAACCACCACCGCCACCCCTATCGCCGGCAATCACCACCACCACTGCCACTATCTCATCCTCATATCTCTCTTTTTCTCTCTTCCTTTCTCTTTCTCGACATTTCTCTATACTCTCTCTGTTTCTCTTACGGTGAAACCGCCATTGCCTCCCCTTCAAACACTCATCACTCCTCTCTCTCTCTGTTTCTCTCTCATGGTGAAAGCCCCAACACCACCACCTCATTTTCAAACACTCCTCTGTTTATGTTTCTCATGGCGAAAACACCGCTGCCACCTCATCTTCAAACTATTTGGGGTATAGATGACTCACCATGTGTAGCTATTAGAGCAAGTGACTCATTGGCAGATGGCCAACCTGCTTGAGTGGCAGTTATTGTCAGTCAATGCGACTGACGTAGCATCCAAAGATCGATGTGATCTTAGAAGTCGTGGTGACTTCCAGAAGTCCATGTGACTTCCGGTGGTCGGGGACCACATATGTGATAATGATGATTTAAATGTCTGTGATATATGCATTTAACTATTTGTATGTGTTATAAATGATATCTGTGTTGTGTGTTGATGATAATAACATGAGTGGCATACAGAGTCCTGAGTGGCAAACGGAGGCCTTAGTGGCATACTTTGATGAGATTACAATTACATGTTATTATTATCATTTGAGTACTTTGTAGAGTTACTCGCTGGGCTTTCTAGCTCATTCCTTTCGTTATTTATTCTTTTCAGGTTTTGTGGCAGACGAGGCTTCCGTGTGGACATACTAGAGAGTTTTTGTGCAACACCAAAGTAAATTATTTTTATATTATACCTGAGCCAGTTGTTGCCCTTTTAATAAGATATCATTGTTATTTCCTTGTTGCACGCTTTAAAAAACGGGCATTACAAGTCTTTTCATGGCTCTATCGTTATAATGTAGTCATCATCATTTCACACTACCTTCATTGTCTTTGTCTAATTACCAACGAGTTTTAATGTTTCTAGTGACACTCTGTTCCACTTCTTCCATCATGAACACCTACATAGATCGGTCACAACAACCAATGCTCGGGTATGTGACGTAATTGATTTGTTCTGATTACAGACAGATCAACTCCTCTATGTGCAACCCTATACGAATTTAAAGTTCTCAGCCATCGACATCATGTCCAAACTTCATTATCTTCTATCGTGTTTACACTTCTCTTACATTATTGCATCTATCTCCTCTTCTGCATCCATGACACCGCCATTCAGATGTTTGACTATCATTGGCACCCACATGTTTGTCATTTTAATCTACATAAATCTCTTGAAATTCGTGTCATTTACATTATCTCGCAAGATATTCAAAATATCATAAGTGCTTGATATCGCGAGAGAAAGATAATTTGTAAAGATACCCTAAATTCGTCATGATAAAAATGGCAACTTATTTTTCCAATGGATAGATATGGAAATATCTAGACACCGTATATAAATACCTTAACATTATCATGAAGAGTTGTCTATCTTCTTGTTTTATGTTACACACACATATACATGGTGTTATGTAATTAAAATGCAAGATTGCTGAACTAGTTCAAATAATTGAAACACAAGGATGTAATGAAGAGTATGATAAAAAAATTAAAAGATGTAAATAGTGTTTTGATTCTTATGCGTGATCATGAATTGTTTTATTTTAGTAAAATGGACCAGAATGCAAACGATAAAGTCATAAATGATGTAAGGGAGAAAGAGAACCCTGAAATGGTTGTTGTAGGGGAAATTGACGATCATATATCCCCTTATGGAGAGAGACAAGGAGCTATATCTACAAGACACCTTAGGAGTGTCATACCAGATGAGTTTGGGAGATCATTTAGGGCATATATGTCACCTATAGTGGCAGATATGAAAAACAAAATGAGACATGCGGTCAGGGAGGAATTTCATGTACCGAAAGATCCCGGGGAAGAATGGGATGTGAAACATGTGGCAAAAACCATGCCGGACAGTGTAAGTATAAAACTAAGGGTTGTTATACATGTGGAGCTCCAAGACATAATTATAAGGATTGTCTATCCCTGGAAAAGTTTTGCTATGATTGTGTCCAATACGGGCATGAACCCTCTGATTAGAGTGCCTTTTAGTTAAAATGTTTTATAAGCTTTGGGGATTCGATAGGAGACTTCTTCCCGGTGTTATACAATTTAGGTAATACCGATAATAATGTGTACTTTTCTTATATGTAATATAAATCTTTCAGTAAGTTGAAATAAAAGGAAAGTTTTGTGTAAATTGTTTGAATGATCCGGGATTGGTACATTGTAATCATACCCTAAGTTAACCTCAAGTGGGGAGGTTATATGTAAGACTTGAAGTAGTAACAATGTTAAAATAAGTAGTAACAATGTTAAAATAAATGGTACAAATAACCGTAATAGTGGTGGTTACAAGTGGGTAATAAGAATTTAGTTACTGAATACGTGAGTTATATAAATTAGAGTTGAGATGAACAATAAGTGCAGTAAGTAACGCTATAATAAGCGGTGAAGCAAGCATAAAGTAAGTAAGAAATGAGATAGAAAATGCCCGAAGACAATTTAAGGTATATATACTATTTTTCTATATGAAAAGTGAATCGGATAAAGCAAGTGATATTATTTTATATATAAACTAGTACAAGGGATTAGTGCCTATACGTGTAACCAGGTTTATCACATAGATTGTTATCCACTTGAATAAAAAAATTACGACGAATAACGAAATAAGTGTTGTCAGATAATTAAGACATCATTCTAACAGGCTTATTATCTAAACTAAATATAATAGTCGAATTAGTATCTGGTTATTAAACTATATCATATTGATAGTAATGACATTACAAAGAGACATTGTGGAATAGTTTAAAAAAATCACAATGTGGAAATCATTAATAATTCAAGTATCTAAATGTATGTTCATAACTAGGTGCGAATCAAATGTGTTATATTAATTACTCTGAGGGTATAGGGGTTTTATCCCTGAGTTGATGTTAATTCGAGACCACGTGGTGGTACGAGTGATTTCGGGGACGAAATCAGAACAAGCAGGGGAAAGTTAATTTGCAAAGTTTATTAAATAAGGTATTGAATAAAAGTTGAGGAAAACGAGTAAAAGTTATAAATTATTAAATGATTTAAAATAATGATTCCAAATATATCCTTGTTGGGATTTACGTATATTGTATGGATGAGTTGTAAGTCAGATAAGAGAGCGGGATACCCACTCAAAGGTGGGTTAACCGACTCTCCGCAGCCCCTATTTCATCTTCCATGCTCTTGATTCTTCTATTCCTTCTTCTTTGTTCCTTTATAACAAGAAACACATACAAGCTTAAATTTACATTCAAATTGAAGAGGAGAAATCAAGGATTAATTACAAGCTAGAATCAAACCTCCTTCACCATCTTTTACCTCAAATTGTAAGCGTTCTTAATCATTCCTCTTTGTTTTGACTCATCAGAAGAGTTAGTTGATTAATTTGAGTTTAGTTAGTGTTTAAGGATCAAGATATGTTAATATGTTGTTTTATATGGTTAGTAACTGTTATGGGAATGATTTAAAGTACTGAAAGTGATTTGAATATGAATCGAATAACCTATGGCCGGAAAACAACAAGTTCTAGTCGATCTGTTACTAGAAATTACAGAACACGGTCCATGTAAGGATGAGAAGGCCGTGTAGTATGCCCGTATAGGCATACATAGGCCATGTACATCAATACGGGCTGTGTAGGGTTTAAAAGTGAACACCGGTTCATACACGACTAGTCGGTTTGTTATTAAATGTTCAAGTGCAACCCAACAAAAGCCCAAATAGCATTAGACTCTTTGTGATGTAATAACTTAGTACAAGCCCAATACAAAACTCATTGCAAAAATCCTTAATTAAATAATAATCACAATAGTAATATTACATTCTTAGAATTATTGAAAACATGTATTACATATGATGATAGTTATACAGAGATATGTATTATGATTTCACAAGTATGAATATACACATACATGACTTTTTACATATATACCCAATATCATCCTTTAATTTGTATAAATTAAATTTGATCTTCAATTTTTAATTTTCACCCATAAATAAATTTTTATTTTCACTTTCAATTTACATAAGATTACATTTTACCTAATGAGATAATTTTTAGTTTAGTTAAGTACTTGATAAACTACAATTTACTAAAAAAACAACTTTATTTTTATCTTCTCAGAGAACGAATATCAAACTAAATAATATGTATGTATATTGCCTTTGAACAACAATCTTATCTATAATATTATATACAATTTAAATTAATATGAATGTGATTATTTAAAAATCTAACCCGGCGCAACGCGCGGGTATGAACACCTTGTTCAAATACAAGTTTTATAATTAATCGAATATGGTACATAGATACGATATATAAGTATAATAATACGATTATATATATATATATATGTATATATATATATATATACGGGTATGAAGATACGATACTCTGCACCTACAGTTACCGTTATACGGTTACAGAAATTACTACAATCATACAACTATACATAAAACACATGTTATATGTAAATACATATCTATATAAATATATATAATTTTGTAATTCAGATGCAAGCAGTTACAGCTGCATGTTATATAAATGCAAATGCTATACAACTACAAATGTGATGCAGGTACCTTTATTATGTGTGAATACAACTACGGTTACAGTAGTTGAGATACAGAAACAGTTGTCATATGAATACAATATACTCGTACAAATATCTATACAATAATTATATGGATACAATCATTGAATAGATATGTCAACAAATAATGTTATAAAATATATAAATAGTAACTATATGAACGTGATAATGAATTACGAAATACATTAAGAAAATAACACTTGATGAGATTGTGAACATTCTTTATAAATACTTATTTTGAGTGGTTCACTAGGCTTTATAGCTCATCAGATACTTCTAACGTTTTCCAGGTACTTGAAGATTTCAGTTTGTGGATTCAGTGGATGGGTTTATGTTCTGCGATCAAAGTATTTAAAGCTTATTTTATACCGGTTGTTTCTCCAACCTTTAAAAGAAAAGTTTCATTTAATAAAAGTTGTATATATTTTATTAAATGTTTCCGCTGTTATGTCTAAATTGGATTTTTGGTTGCAATTAATCTCATTTTATTGCGAACATTTTTAGTTAAAATGTTATTATGAAAATGGGGCGTTACAATGTGTGTGTGTATAACAATGATCAATATAGAACTAGACCTTATGTATAGAACCTAAAGAATAATCATGGACCATTAGATCAATTAAATCAATGGTTAAGTTCTGATTATGACATTTTGTAAGGGTGTTACAAGAATTTTGAGATTAGCCCCCACCCAACACACGTTCATTCTGTCTCCCTCTCTAACATATCCATTTTTATCTCTTTTATTTCTCTCCTTCAACCATACATTTCCTCTCCATTAACCTATTATCGGTGAACTCCTCTCTGGTGGAAGACGAGGGCGGCTGATCTCCCTCGTCCGATGATGATAACCGATGCCCTCTTCCATCTGATGACGACAACCACTGAGGCACTGACCTCTTCCAGATCTGAAAGCAATAGCGACCTGATTTCTCTCATTCGACAAAATAAGATGACGACCTGATCTATGTCTCCGTCACTGTCTTCTATCTCCATTTTCTATTTCACAGTGAAGGTCATCGCCGGCCAAAGCTCCACGGGACACCATTACCAACAACTACTTAGGCCGTCTCTCTCCACCATAAATTGAGTATAGCAGCGGCTATTTCACCCATTTCTTCTATTTCTGCTAGTGGTCGTTGTTCTGCCATCGTTGTTGCCAACTAGATATGAAAATAGAACTACATGTTTGAAAAGAGGCGGGCAGATCATATTTTTGGTATTAAGGTATGTGTTTAATAACATGAGTTTGATCTAGAAAATACTGTCGATTTTAAAGCAAGGTTTTTTGTTTTGAAGAAGATGGTGAATTAATTTTAGGATTTGCCTAAATTTTTTAGTATATGCATGTTGCGAGTTGAAGAAAATGGAGGGTTGAAGTTAATGTCTATAATTGTTTTCCCATCTATGGGTGAAATAGTAAAGTTACTTAAGAAATCGAGATACAATTTGTTTGTTTGATTTTTGGATGCATACTGGGGTTATTGAAAAGGGTTTAGTTCACCAAAATGTATCAAACTTGTCACATTTTGCTATTGTGTGTATCGAACTTTAGAAGTTTCTATTGTGAGTATCGAACATTTAGTTTGTCGATATTGTATGTATTAAACTTACTATTATATGTACTAAACTTATAAATTTTTGCATTTTTTGTGTATCCAAAATATATACAATAGCAACAAATTAAAAGTTTGATACACACAATAGAAACTTTTAAAGTACGATACACACAGTAGCAAAACGTGATAAGTTGGATACATTTTGGTGAACTATGCATAGATCAACAATGTAGTCAGGGTTATTTGAAAATGTCTACCAAGTCAAGAGGTGATAGTTTTTATATGTAGGATGAGTTGCATTTCTAGTATTAGAGGTAATAGTTTTTATATATAGGATGAGTTGCATTTTAACGCTTCTTTATATTATAATGTTTCTCCTTCTTCTACATCATCGTTTATTTTCTTTTTAAAAATTTAATGCTTATGCGTATTCGTGATAGAACATGCATTTTCATACTTGCATTTTTGTACCTATTTTTTCAAAAGTATGTCATGACTGGTTTTGAATTAACAAGTATAAAATTTTGAATATCCATTTTTGTCTTTTTGATTGATTGGCTGAGATTGTTCTTTATGCTCTTAAATAAGGATGGTTGTTCATTAATCCATACTATATATATATATAAAACAAGGATCAATACATAATTATTTTTTTATACATAACATATAGAACCAATTTTAGCCTTTTTAATGAAAAAATACTAAAATAACAAAATTACCCTTTATTAAACAAGTATGTGAGTCTGACATCACTTAACTTGAGTGCTGGAGGAGCACACATCATTTCCCATTATGGGTAAAAGATAGATGTTGCTAGCAGCACTGACACACACATACCTCTTTTAAAGATTATAACTAATTTTAGATTTTTCATGAATTATTAATGAAATTAAGCACTATTGGATGGTGTTAAGTAGACTCGCTTACTATATTGTTAATTGATGTGTTTTAAGGCTTGGATTATGATTGCTTTCATGTAATTGTGTTCATAACTTTAAACGATGGTTGGATTCAAATTTGCTTTGACTAATTGTGTGTGTGTGAGTGAAAGTTAGTTTGACTAGAGAAGTCAAACTTCTCCTTGTTCCAGCCACTTGAAGAACACCTAGTCGCCATTTCTTTCTTTGCAATTTTTGGACAAGAACAACGAGATTAGAGTGCTGTTACAAGTTCCAAGTAATTCCTAGTAATAAGGTATGTGTTCTTGATTGAGTTTTGTGTGTTTTGGGTCAAGTAGGTGATTTCAAAGGTGGAATCATTGGTTGTTGTTGTAGTTGTGTTTGTAGTTGTTGTTTAGTAGTTTCAGAGGTTGTAGCATACTTTGCAAGTGCTGGAAAACATTTGTAATGTGTTTTATTGTGTTTTTGACTGAATTTGGGCATTCATGGAACTGCTACAGCAGTTCAGGAGGCACGTGCGTGCCTATGTGGTATGGCCGTGCCAGGTGGTCATAACCGCCATTGTTCTTGGGGTCCGGACGTGCCGGGGAACGGGCGTACCTATGAGAGGTACGGGAGTGTCTGGCCCAATACGCCCATCTTTACGCATACCATGTTTGGGCCTGAGTTGAGAGGCACGGGCATGCCTTTGCCCTGTTTATAGGAAGTCTGAAGTACGCAATGGTTTGCACGAGACCCGACATTGCTCATGTTGCTGGTGTTGTAAGCAGATACTTGTCAAATCCAGGAAAGGAGTATTGGGAAGTGGTCAAGTGGATATTATGGTACCTTAGACCTACATCTAAAATGTATTTGTGCTGCGGGGGAGAAATACCAATTCTAAAAGGCTATATAGATTCTTATATGGCAGGAGATCTTGAGAAAATCAACTTCAAGTTACATTTTCACTCTAGCAGGGGGAGATATTTCGTGGCATATCCTAGCTCCAAAAGTGTGTAACGCTATCAACAACAGAAGCCGAGTAGATTGCCATAGTCCTGGGAAAGAGCTTCTGTGACTTAAATGGTTTCTCCAAGAATTGGGTTTCCCTCAACAAGAATACATTATTTATTGCGATAGTTAGAGTGCTATTGACCTTGGCAAGAATTCAATGTATCATTCTTGCACGAAACATATTGATGTCCGCTATCACTGGCTTTGAGAAGCTATTGAGAAAGAAGAGTTGAAGCTTTTAGAGGTCAACACAAATAACAATCCCGCAGACATGTTAACGAAGGTGGTGACATGTGAGAAACACAAACTATGTGCTGACATAGATGGACTAACAAATGATCGACGGAGACTGGAGGGAGAGATTTGTTGTGTTCCGGACTCCATAATGTAGTCCAACTACCATAGCCACCATAGCTATAGTAACTCCTCCTTTGTTGAAGAACATATCCACCGGCCAAAGAAAAAATCACCTTGCCAAATTATGAAGTAAACTCATTTAATGATATAGTGGTTGGCTTGTGTATAAATAGATGTTCCATTTGTTGTTGTAGAACACTAAGAAAAAGTGTGAAACTCTGAGAGTAAGAGTTGAGAGAAAAAAGGGTCGGTTGTTTGTAATAGTCGAGTGTGAGAGTTGCTCCTTATATTGTAATTCTATTCCCGTTGTTAATAGAAGAGTTTTCCGATCCTAACACATATATGCGGAGCATTCATCAGCAGGTCAATATTAATAATCCATGAAGAATGAGGCACACTTTGGCATTTGGTGAATAATTTATATCGATCTTCCACTTTCAATGCATAACCACAACATAGGATTCCTTGACTCATTTGTTACTTAGTAATATGTGGGAGCATCATACCCCTGTTAACCAACAATACAGCAATAGGACACTAGGACACTGAAGCTTTCAATCTTGTAGTCTGCCATGTTGAGGCCTTTCCAATAACAGATGCTGCAATATTATCCTTCAACCTTCGTGTGTGTCTCCCTTATGTTATGACGATCAACCAAGGTAGGACAAAACCATCTAGTTTTAGAATCAGTTTAGGTTACCTAATCTGCAACTTGTTCTTCAATGGATTTTTTGGTTGCAACTTGGTTTTATTGTTTTTCTTTCCAGATTTAGGGTTTATGGGGTTTTGATTTTTCTTCATCTTAAGGTCATGGGGTTTTCACTTTGTGTTAACTAGTTTGTGTTCAAAATCTCATTTCATATGGGGTTATTGAATTTATGGGTTTCAATTGTTCTCCATTTTTAAGTTCATCTTCATCTTCATCTTTGATATTATATTATTTAAATTTGATAAAAAATAAATTAAAAAACAATGAATTTACAGGCTACCGGTTTAGAAGATAAATCAATTTACACACAGTAGCAATTGTGGTATTGTTTGATGTATTTTAAAGTTGTATATATACAATAGCAAAAGGTCACAACTGCGATCCATTTTCAGAAACTAAATCACTTTCAAAATGGATCTACCTTCGATGAAAGGATGTTGAGCTTGGCACGTCACCATATTGATTGCAATTTAATTTAATTTTGTAATATTATATTAAAATGTATATATAACTATAAAATGTATATATTATTTTGTAATAGAGTTTACTTCTCTAAAATACATCAAACTATACCACAATTACTACTGTGTGTATCTACATTTCAAAAGTATTATTACGTGTATTGAACTTTTAATTTGTTGCTAGATAAAAAAACAAAAAAAGAAAAGAAAGAGTAAGTTTAGCATTCACAATAAGAAGTTTACTACACAAAATAGCATATTTTTTTTAAAAGTTTGATACAGACAATAACACTTTAAAAGGTAAATACACCAATAATAATTAAAGTATAATTTAATACATTTTATAAAAGTAAAAAATATTTTAGTCAATATATACTTTATATAATATTGTAATATATTATATTACATTATATTATATTATATTATATATTTATTTATTTACTACATAGTCTATCTATCTAGTATTACACTTTTATTTTGATTATTGTTAATTCGTAATTACTAATTCACTATTCTACAATCAGAATATCTTAAAATTTAAAGCAGAATATATCATAATCTTTTATCTCTTATAGTATTAATAAAAAACTAACATTCAACACTTTAATTAAATAATCTCAACTCTTCATTGATTCAAAATTACCTTCATTTTTTTAATTAATCAATTATAGCTATTTATTTAGTCAAAATTGAAACTCAAGTTTATATTATATAATAAATCTAGACAAATTTAAAAAAAAGGAATGATTGAAATATAAAGTCTTACAAAATATTTGATTTCAATAATAATAAAAATACCACATATTTTTAATAAATCTATACATACCTCATATTTTTAATACATTTAATAAATCTATACATATTACATATCTTTAGTTGACTTTTATTTTTTTGTTTTTCCTTCGATTGAGTCACATGGTTACAAAACAAAATATTTGATATACATATTACTATTCCTTATTTTCATTCATGATTATTTTACAGCAAATTTTTTCTTTTAATATCCCTTTTTAATTATAATAACGACTGATTTAAAACATGACATTGATATACAAACAAACAAAAACAGATCATTTATTGCCCAGTAGTCTTTAAATTGGCAGGTTAACAATTACATTTTCACCAGAAAAAAATGACTTATTCCTTGCATAAAACCATTGTAGCACTGTTGTTCATCTTGATCGTATGTTCTGGTAAGCTTAACTTCATTAATGATTATCTTGACTTTGATTTTTCTTCTTGCAACACATTTTCTTTACGAAAAATGTTGTTTTTCCAGGAGAAAATATAACAACCAAGTTGTGCGAAGTTGCCAAATCCTGGGGAAGGCGTTGCAATGCAGATAAATGTGCAAATGATTGCAAAGGAGATGGCTATCTGGATGGCTTTTGCAGACTCGTTATTGTTGATCCTGTGCCTGTTTGTATGTGCTTTTGTATACGTAGTTGTTCATTAATAGGAGTAACTAATGGGGTAATAATTTCACAACAAAGAGAACAATGTGTAATACCCTGATTTAATTAAATGAATATTTACTTGGAATTATTTTTATGTTATTTTCAAGACTTTACTTCAAGTTTAGGGTTTAATGTGAAAGGAAAGGAAAGGAAACGAGCGTGTACAATTGACAACTTGTGAAATATTTTAAGAGCATAAATGATGTTTAGGGCACAAGGCCCAAGATATCATTCTATAGTCGTCCCACAAACTGCTTGTGCTAGTGCGTGTTTGTGTTTTAATGGGTTTTAGTTGGGATTTTGTAAGATTTCTCACTAATCTTATGAAGGTGAAGCCAAGAATTTCTTAATAGACTAGTGTTAAAGATTTTTAAATTAATGATCTAGGTGGGGGCTGATTTGTGTTTAGTGAGTTTTGAATTTGGTTATTGGATTTTGTAACCTATTAGTCAAGAGTTTGGGGGATATGATGTTCACAGCTCGTCGGCACTTTTATGCCGAGAAACCCCCGGTCGAGACCTAGACTCTCCTTGTTCTTCAAGTTTATTTATAGGGTTTGGATTGCATTGTGATTGCTTTGTTGCCATTGGTATCACTCGGTTATTAAATTTGAGTTTTGTTCGACTTGGCTGATTACAAGCCCGTTAAGGCTTATGCATAGGTAGGCAATGTGATGCAAATGTTCAATGATTGAGATGTCAAATGCGCATTGACTTGAAATTATTGATATGATATGCACAATGTGATGCAAATGCTCCATGTACATATGTCAAATGCACATTGTGATTTTATGACTTGGTTTAAACACATTTTTAAAACACGCTTGTTTTTGTCTTTTTATAAAGTGAAAATTCCACCTATATCCTTACAAATTTTAATAATTAAATATATATTTTTATAAAATTTGAAACTACATGTCCATAAACTCTAGTATAAATATCCAATTACTTATTTTAAATATCATTAAACCATTTAAAATTTTTAAAACTATCTTCAAATGGATCTATTAATATCTAAAAACTGATATCATGTAGTATTACAGAAATACCCTCAACCCCAATAACATAAATGGTGATACAAGCTTGCTTCCTTCTCGATTGAAACTAGAAATAACATCTTCTTTTAAACAAAAAAAATCCCACAATTATGCAAACTGTTTCCAAATTCAAATAAGCTACTAAAACAAAACAAAAAAAAAATCTGTGTTTAAAGGTATGTTTGGTATGAAGCTTATTGGAGTTGGTAGCATTTTGTTTTGAAAGAAAAGGCTACAAGTCATGTTCGGATAAAAAAACTCTAAAACAAAAAGCTTATTGAAGTAGTTTTTAAAACTAGCTAGAATCTTTTTATATGTCAAATTACCTAAATAACCTCTTTAATTGTTTTATTCCTCATATTTTTATAATTTGTCATTTTACATTATTAAGCTCCAGCTACTATCTAATTTACCAACTATCAGATAACAGTTTCCAGCTATTTCTGTCAAACATACCCTTACTAATTCTATCATAATTCAAAGCTTCAAACATTGCAAATAGTAATACGCCAACTTTCTGCATCCAACCCTAAAATACATAAATAAATCTTTCCCATTAACATATGAACTCAAAAGTCAAAATAATTGCGACTTATTTTGTATATTTCAATAACCGATCGGAACTTCCTCCTTTTTTGTCGCCTCCGGAGACGTCCTCCCAATCGTCCTCCGACTCAAATCTAGGACCAACGAATCTTCTCGGTGGTGATCAATTGATCCCTTCTCATTTGAACCTGCATCTTCAACAATTAGTTTCAATCGATTGGAGCGAAGAAGACGACATTGTAGTTTCAATTGAAGAGAAGAAGCAAACAGGCGTCCTTGTAGTTTCAATTGAAGTGGGGAAGCAAGCAAATAGCTACATCCAACAGTTGATTAAAGTGTAGAAGATGACATCAATCGAGAGGAGAAGCAACGACAGATTGACGAGGGCTTTAATTGTGGATTTGTGGGTAAGGGTATTTTTGTAAACTACATGATATTAATTTTTATATATTAATAAATCGATTTGAAGATGATTTTAAAATTTTAAAATGGTTTAATTATAGTTAAATAAGTAATTGGATATATATGAAAGTTTATGGAGTTTA
Organism: Drosophyllum lusitanicum; assembly: GCA_032274825.1. NCBI lineage: Eukaryota > Viridiplantae > Streptophyta > Magnoliopsida > Caryophyllales > Drosophyllaceae > Drosophyllum > Drosophyllum lusitanicum. Next base: position 37,141 of record JAUEJL010084789.1, read on the forward strand.
GAAGGACATACACATGTAGTATCAGATTTTATAAGGATATATATTTAATTATCAAAGTTTGTAAGGACATAAATAAAATTTTCCCTTTTATAAAATCATGTTAATATTAAGTTGCATATTCTTTTAAGAAAACTTATTAGGTAAAACCCGTTTTAACAAAATTGTTAAGTTTTAATCAATTAAAATTATTTGGTTTCTACGGTTAGAAATAAAAGTTTGAATGGTTTTTTTTTTAACTATACCGAAAAAGGTTATCGCTTACCGTTAAGTAACATGTAAAAAGCTAATATATATATTAATTTGCTCTGTGTATCACTTATGAAAAACTCGTTTTTAAACAAATAGTGCAAGTTTTATTATTGTTTCAGAAAATTGATCGATCTAATGTACTTTAAAAGGTAAAAACCACTTTAAGTTTTAGTATTATTAACTGTTAGAACTTTTGAAAACTCGAAAAACTTAGTAATCTAAATAAAATAATTGTTAAATTTAATTAGTACCAGTGAATCTATAATATGTATTTTTGGGTTTAGTTCGTAGAAATGTATCCAAGTTATCATCTTTTACTATTGTACATACTAAACTTCCAAACTTATCATTTAATGTACTTAACTCTTAGAAGTTACAAGATAATGTATCATGGTATCTACTCATCAGGTAGCCAGTAAGTTTTTGACTTTTCATTTACTTATAATGCCACTTCACCAATTATACCACTTTAGAGTTATATTTTCAAAAATAAGATATCCAAAGGAAGAAATAGATGAACAAGAAGAACATTTGAAGAACTAGATCCAAAGATCAATCCGACACAACATTGAACCGAAATCAAAACGAAACCCAATCCAAGAACAAAACCACAAGAACAAGATATGAAGCAAAAACACAATCTTAGCAAACAGATTTGAAGCCAAAATGGAACCTTAAATCACGTACCACAACCATCGATGATGAAATGTTGATGAATAAAAATACAAAAAAATCAGGAACCTCGGAAGAAGCACAACCATTAATCAAGAAGAACCCTAAATTTACCAAGAACCATATGAACCTTAAAACGGTTTGAACCCCATATGAACAATGAAAATTGCCAACTGACGAAGAACTCTAAACTTACCGGATGAAGATGATGAAATCCCTAAACTAAAATCAAGAAACCCAGAAGAACCCTAATCGAAGAAGGTGAGGATGGAGCTTGTAGGAACCTAGAGGGGGGTGAATAGGTTCTTTTACTTGTTTTACCACTTTTTAAAAAAAATTAGCAAGTTGTGTTTTAAAGATTGATCTTGAAATTTATAACAACACAACAAATATTTGCAAGAAATAAAAAGAGTAGGGATAAAGAGATATCACCAAGTTGTAGACAAGAGATTTATAGTGGTTCATGCAAGTGTTAACAAACTTGCACTACATCCACTCCTTGGCATCACCCACCA